>JANHZU010002717.1:34969-53981 GCA_032468055.1 Acrochordus granulatus | reverse complement strand
AGTTGAGGTATACCTATGATGACAATTACAGGCCTCTCTCATCTTTTTAAGTGGGAGAACTTGCACAATTGGTGGCTAACTAAATACTTTTTTGCCCCACTGTACATTATTCTGGATACATTTCTGGTTCACCGTGCAGACCTTTTTCCTAACCTACTTAACTAAACAGATGACTATTGAATTTGCTGTTTTGGATTCTTTAAAATATGGTTTCAACTGGGCATGTTTAGCCAGGGTATTAAACCATGCCTTAATGCTTCATATGTGATTGGAATGAGCCCAAACCAACTCCTGAATTTTGGGTGAAGAATCTTGCCAATATTTAGTTTTACTTTCAAGGATAAATTGAAATTGTGTATAAATTAGATCATGATTAAAAGCAAACTCATACAAGCCAATTTCATCATCCAGTTGTTTGGAAATCATGGTAATGTTGTATATGAGCAAAGTCTCTTATGCTATTTCAGTGTAGAGTTTTCTTTTACAATTTTTGATTCCCAATCAGATTAGGAATTTCAGAAAGCAATTCTGAAATTACTTTTAGAAATGGAAAAAATGTCAAGACTCTATTGCATGACCTACCCATTGTCATAGTAGAGTTATTCAGCCAATGCTGTGAACTAAGAAGGTCACATGAACAATTCCATGTATTTCCACTTAATTTAATACATATTGACTTAAATGTTACCTTATTATCAACATAGTTTAGAGGATTGTTTTGAAAATTTAAGATTTTTAACTTGTTCAGCACTGCAAATGCATCAGAACTTAATTGTGTAATTTTGTTATTTTGTAGATTCAGAATCTTCAGTTCAGTTAAGCCAGCAAATGCTGCTTTCCCAATTGTTTTGATATAATTATTGCTGACATCAAGAATGTTTAGTTTTAGAAGATTTTCAAAACTATAGTTATGCAGAACAACAATAGAATTGTTGTTCAGATACAGTTATATGAGACTCTTGTACTGGCAAAGTATTGCTATGTCATACTCATTTAAAGTAATATGGTTACAACTGAGATATAGCATAGAAATGTTTTTGTTTAGATTAGAAGGAACAGAAGAATGGTTTTTTGCCACTTCCTGATAGTTTACCTGTTAAATAGAGAGAAAAAACAATTATGAAGATAATTCTATAAAATATAGAATTAAATATTTTATATTATAAAATCTATAATATTTGTTGTTTAAAAAAGATTTTCATTTCAGACAAGAATATAAATGGTTACATAATAAAATAAAGAGTACAGTAATATAACAACAAAATCCCAGTAGAACTAAAAAAGCAGCAGCAGAAAACACCAAAATATGCAAAATAAGCCATACCCAAATCAGAATCAGAGCTATGATATCTGTATGCTGCTTCTGGTTAGGAATATTTTCATTACAAGAATACTGTATACAAGAAAGAAATTTATCATAAATATGGATTGCACACACTATTCCAAGTATGAAATAGGTTTAAAAAGCATTCTTTAATAGAGTATGAAACATAACACACGTGCAGTTTCTGGGTAACCTAGACTGAAAATTATCCTTCGGCACAGAATTATGGGGCTCCATCATTCTAAAAATGGCTGTACAGGTGCCAAGGGGTTTAAGGGACAATACATATTGACATATGTATCATGTCAACATGCAGATGACACAGTTTTTTAAATACTTGCATCAATCATCTTGATGCAACTATTGCAAATTACATAAACTATACTTGATCTTACCTAAAATGCCAAGGAATGCTTCTTGGCCTTTTGGCTAAAGTCAAATCTAGTTTATAATAGCATAATTTACAATAAATATTTATCTTGATACATGTGTTCATTACATCATCATGGTTTGTCATGGACACTCTGTATGCAGCAGATTATGATACCCGAATGAGTTAAATATGAATATTAAAAACAATGTATGGTTCTATACTGTATCTGTAATCTCTTACAGAAAATTACTCTTTAATGGGGTTTTAATCATAGCATCTTGAAGAAAGCATTCCTTATTTTAGTATGGAATGTATGGCTTGGGCATGTATATGTGTAAGAGTGCCAGAATGATTGTCATTATTAGGAATGTGTGGTTGTTACATTTTATAAATTTCACAGGTTAATTTATACATGTTCTAAAATATATTTTAAAAGAAACTGCATGGCACCATATGACCACTTTAAAATAAGCTCTATTGAATGTAAATTTCATTCTCGTTAGAAATTGTAAGCTAATGGCTTTCTTTAACAAGTTACTAAAGAGTAATAACTGTATTTGGTTCCAAAACTTACAGTTTGAGAAGTTTCACTGCATTCAGTATTGACTGGGTGAAGAAAGAAAACTGCAACCAGTATCAAGAACCGAACAACCTTCATGTTCAAAATCTGTTAATTTTTGATATAATTCAAATAGTAACAAGAACTGAGGATTTAATATAGGAAACTAAAGAGCTGCTACTTGTTCCTCTTTGGTTCATGATTTGTGGTCACACAATTTATCAAAATTAATTGCTGAGCAAAATAAATGTATAGAATTCTTAAGAGGTGAATTAAAATATTGAAATTCAATAAATACTGTTTTTAGCACAAAATCATCCATTCAACCATCTGAAGAAGTATGGAAGAAAACTTTTATTCTAACTTTCTAAAAGATAGATGACTGTACATGATCTACAAGCAAAAACATACAGACCCACACAGACACACAGAGATAGTCAGAATAATCCTTCATAATCCCCTATTTCCAGACTCTGCTTTTGTTAGGAGTAATGACATATGGAAACTTTTGCAAAGGTAACTGACAAATCAGCCCTGTGCAGAATACATATGTAAGAGGCAGAATTTGACCTTTACTTCTCAGTAATGTAGAACTTGATAAGTCACCTGGTTCCCTCTGTAGTTTCACAATGGCTTCTTACAGAAAATAAGGCTGAGTAGAGGAAAGTCTGTGAAATCTACCTCTTCTGTGTTTCAAAACAGATACTATTTTCTCACAAAGGCATCTCTAGCTGGCAACCAAACAGCAAATTGGTTTTTTTTTGACAATTCAAAGGCTACATGCCCAATCTACTTGCTAAAAGCACAAATTCTTCATAAAAGGGCACTGCTCTAGTGAAATAATATTGCTGTAGATGTTTATGATGTACAAAAAGTAATAAAATATTCTCTAACTGCATCTTCAATAATTTAAAAGCAGATTTAAACCTTCCTGAAAACTTTGTTTCTTGATCCCAGCGAAGTTCTACAGTGTTTCCACTCTGAAGGGCAGCACAAAGAGAGTCAAATCTCATTGTCATGATGCAAGTTATATGACCATTCTTTACAAAGAAAATGACATAAATCTCCCAAGAACTGAAAAAAATATAGCTAATAAGGTGTTTATTTGATACAGTACAGTAGCCAAAGAAACTAAACCAAGGTTGCAGTAAAGTTTTGTTGTGAAAGAATCTCTCAGATTTATCTTCAGCCATGTATTTTTTAAAAAATCAAAAGCTATTTTTCAAGGTTTCCTATTTGTTGCCAAAGCAATCTATGTTAAGTTTTAGGTTGTTTAAAAAAAATACAGCTTCAAGGTAACAGTAGAGCTAAATATGATTTCTTACAAGGCATAAAGCATTCAGTTCCTTTTTTGAATTTCATAAAAATAAAAACTAGACAGTATTCTATAACTCTGGATTATAAGCAAACTTACGTTATCACACAGTTGTAGTATGCTTATTTTGTATATATCATACCTTATTTTTTTCTTTGGAATATCCTACTTGCGTATTTTCCTGTGATGGAAAAAGAAGAGATGCAAGTTCCACTGTTTCTGCACTTGGCTGTAACCTTTGTACTCAATTAGCAGGGAGGAAGTTTAAAATAAAGTGCAGGACACCTTAGCAAAAGATTGACTATTTATGTTCATCTATGAGTTAGGAGGCTTGCAGCCAATCAAGAGGACTTTTGAGAATGATCTGTATGGTCAGATCTATGAAATTTTATGCTATGAAATTGCAAGGTGGGGGAGGAGAAATCTCTTAGAGTTTCCAATAAACCAAGTTTGTACTGGATACAAAGAGCTAAAGCTAGAAAGGTGGGGTTCTTCATTTTTCATGGGGATGGTCACTACAACACCAGCAGTATAGCGTGTCTATAAATTTTGTTTTTAAAAGGAAGCAGGCATATGCTTGATTTTAGATCAAAGGTCAGGAAAAAGGCTTGAAGAGCTAACATACTAGCTGAGCTGCATAATGAGTCTAAACAGTGTGAGGAAATGCTGTTTCTCTCATTCTTTAATAGTCAACTCTTCTTCCCAATCTACCACAGCAGTTACATTATTTTAGTTAGAGTAAGCAAATGGTGGCCTTCTTGTCCTTTTATTGTGGTCTCAGGAGACCCCTCCAACTACACTGTTGAATTTTAATTTCCTGCCACTTTTGTAGTAGGAAAGAAAATCTGAAACGTTGGCTGAAAATAGACATGCTGTTTCAAATAAAAAAACTTCAAAACCAAAAAGTCCCCAAAATTGACAATGGCATTTCTATATTGTTCCTTAAAAAAACCCTACATGAATTATATCTGTGAAGTCACCAGAAGGTAAGTTCGGCTCAAGGGAGACTTTACTTTTTATTGTTATTGCTTTGTTTTTACTTTCCCTCTCTTTAGTGTAAAATTTACTGCTGTCTTCAATTTAAAGAATGATCGGAATGCAAAAAAAACAAAAATTGGATCACATTTACAAATATTTATTTTTGTGATGCAGCAAAGAAAAACTAATTCAAGCTGTGGAGGATGACATCCAGCGGGAAAAGCAGGCAGCAGAAACTATCATTAAAAATATGTCTGAGGATGATCAAACTAAATACATGGAAATGAAAATGACAAATGAAAAACTTTTGCAGGTAGCCTTTGATATTACCCTAAATTATAGTATGATGTGCGCCAGCATAATTTCATATTTAGGAAATTAAGGGTTTAAAGCTTCAGTCAACCTATCAAGGGAATATCTTCCAGCCATATCTGCAATTTTCATCTTTTAAAGATTGAATGAGTGCACAATTACCTGTTTTATCACAGAAATTGTGATACAGAGCCTACCAAGCTCTTTTTCTTTCTTATAGCTTTAGTTCTCTAGTTTATTGGCAGAAGTATGGTTTCTTAACTTTAAAGAAACCATAGATGTGTAGCTTGGTAGTTGTGCCTAACAAGGGAGAACCAGCTATTGCAAGTAGTCATGTGCACATTAACCAAGCAAGATTGTTAGTGTCGTGCATAGTATTTTTGCAGAAGAGGCTCCACATAGGCATGAAAGATTTGATTGACAAAATTAATTTGTTCAGAACAGGATTAATCTAAGATTTTAAAAGAGAAAAATATATTTATTTAGTAGGAAATGTACAATCATGTCACATTTTGAAATACAAGCTATAATCTAACTTTACTTGACTGAATACAAACTACAGCTGTTTTTTTTAATTAATTGATTATTAAATTTATATACAAGCCATTTCATCAATAAGGCAACTTTGGGAGGCTTACAAAGGGTAAAAAGATAAATATTAAAATTAAAAAGAGTTACATAGAAACTAAAACCAGTTTTCTTTATTTTCTTGTATTTGTTTTTATAAGAAATTTATTTTACCTATGCAAGAACCTAGTAAGTTAAATTTGGCTATGCAGTTTAGCAAATAAAAATTCTAAAATAATCTGGAGAGCTTCCCACTCAGGTTTTGAGTTCATCTGAGTTTCAAAGGGAAGCTGATTTCCATTATTTACCATCCATAAATGCAGAAATCTCCAGAGACCGTTATTCCAATTAATGGAATTATGTGTGGGTAATCTACAGTTAGATTTACAGTCTAAGAGTGATAGAAGCTTAAGAATTCAAGTCCTAACTAAGGACCTAAGAATGATTATTATCATGATAATGATGAAATCAGAGTCATGATTAGTCTCTGCAAATAAATGGGTGAAATATTTATCAGATATAAGACTGGGTGCCTGCTGGTTGAATTTAATCACTGTAATGAATTTTTTATAGGATACAGCTATGGCTGGGCTGCCCATGAAGCCTTCATTTTCAAAGTTTATTTTTCAAGTACAAAATCTTAAAATAATAAATTTTATTATAATTTTACTTCCTCTCCTAGGAATTGCTTTGTTTACAACGAGAACTGGATGCTGTGAATATGAAAGAACAAGCTCTGGAAAGTGTATGTTTTTTTTCCTTTTCTCAAATTGATTACATAATAAAAATAAAAAGGCTGAAATGGATGGCTGGTAAATACGCGTATTACATATTTATCAGCCATCACATTTGAAAAAAAAGTCAAAATTCTGGCATAGAATCATTTTAGCTTTTTTTTTTAATCTTCAGAGCACCAGTTATAAAGTGATGGATGCCTCTGTAGTGTGAAATACATGTAGGGAACTTTTTCTGGTGTCTGGATCACACTTCTTTTTCTTTTTTTTTGTCTTCCTGCTAGGGAGCCTCTGGGAATATATCCAGTAATATGGTGATCTTACCAGAAACTTAAGGATGAAATGTTATTCTTTTGGGTGCTTTTCAGGAGATTGGAACAAGGAATGTACAGCTAGAAATAAATGTCTCTTGACTTGCTGACACTTAGCACATAACTGTAGCAACAACAACAAAACTCAAGGGTTTTATTATTGAATTGCTATGTTTGTGATATCGTGCTATTATTTTATGATAACAGGCATGGGTGCTACAAATTTGGAAACAACATAAAGTATATAAAGCAGAATAAGTAGTGAAAAAGACAGGTATATTATGGCCTTTGACAGAAACTACAAGATCCTGTATAGGTTTGTATCAAGGCCACTTACATTTTTAACGTTTGCATTATTATGGTTGATAACACAGTCAATCAAATGTTTATATTGGATTTGTCATTTTTGTCTGTCTATCAAGTACTTCCCAAGGATCTGGAATAGGTAGATCCTGTTAAGATTTTGTTGTAGGATGTAAGCTGTTCAAGTAAAGTTGCCTTTTGCAATTGACGGATGGTAATTTTGTCAATGGTATTCAAGTGATGCTCCAAAGATTGTATCCAAGGTACCTATTACTATCTTTGCCCTCTTTTGCTACAGTTATTCTATTCTATAAATTCTATTCTATTTGCAGAGTCTTCCAGTCTGCTGTCTCCAGGTATTGCCATGTCTACTATCCAGACTTTTTTGTCTTTCTTATCAACAATTTAAATCTGGATTGTTATGTGGCAAGTACTTGCTGTTTGAATTCTAAATCCCAGAGGACATTAGTTTCTTCATTTTCTATTACTTTGTCTGACAATTTTGTGGTCCTATCAGTTCTTGCTTGCAAGCAATTGGTATTTCTTGCAGCTATTGCAGTGCACCATTGTTTCTAATTTGTCATTTATTTATATTTATTAAATTTATAAGCTGCCCATCTGATCAGTAAAGCAACTCTGGTACCATTTACAAAATGGTTAAAAAATATAAAGGGAATTAAAATTAATAAGACTTTAATAAAACCTAAAAGTCCAGGGAATGGATAGTATGGGGATGGGGTCTTCTCTCTTACCCCATCAACTACCTCCAGCAAAAAGTGCTCCCATTGTGGCCCCAAATCAGCCAGCAAAACCAGGTTTTAAGGTCCTTCTAGAAGCCAGAATAATGGGAGCAGAAGTCATCTCTAGTGGCAGAATGTTCCATAGCATGGAGGCCACAGCGGAAAAGGCTGTGATCAAGGATCTTCTTGATCCCACCAGCTGAAATTCCTTGACAGATGATTCTATTTCCATAGGGCAGCTTGACTCCTTCACTTTTCACTTTATTTATCATATTTATATGCCACCAATCTTGTGAATGCACTCTTGGCAGCTCACAATCAACATTTTTTAACATTTTTAACATTTTTTTAACATTAAACCCACCCCCTTGAGCTGACCAGCGGTGTTCACATCTGGGGGCTTCTTCTGCAGGTCCTGCTCTGCCCTTGAGCTCAGGCAAGTCCAGTGCCAACTTCCTGCTCCCCTTGCTGCCACCCATCTGCCCCCAGAAGGGGTACTTATTTATCTACTTATGTTTGCACACTTTTGAACTGCTGGATGGGCAGGAGCTGAGGTGGAACAGCAGGAACTCACCCTGCTGCATGGCAACGCCGGGTCTTGAACTTGGACTGCTGACCTTCCAGCCAGCAAGCCGAGCTCTTAACCACTTGTGCCACCATGCCTCATATATTTTTCCTCTGCTGATGGTAAGGGTGGCACATTTGTCCAGTCCAAACTCCACTGCACTACCTTGGCTGTATATTCAAACAATGATGAGCAGCAATTCCAGTTCAGATGGTGGTTTTCCATACAGCTTCAAATTCTCTATGTAAATAAAGTGGGATAGCCTGGCAGATGTTTTAGATACTTGATAGCCATGGTCTGTCTTGCTTGGTATTGTTGATAGAGGAAACAGTGCAATGACAAACATTAATGGTGATAGTGAGTCTCCTTGAAAGATTCTTCTCTTAACAGTAACTTCTCCCTGTCTATACTACTGACTAGCAACTGTCAACTGTGAACATTGCTGAGTGGATGAAAGGCATGATTCATTGTCATTATTTTTCTGGTCTTTCTATATGGGGCTTTTAGTTCTACTTGAGTCAAGTTCACTATTTCAGCTATGTATCTATTATTATTATGGTTCATCACACAGTGAGCCAGATGTTTAGACTGGATTTGGCATTTTTATCCACCTGTCAAATCCTTCCCAAGGATCTGGATTAGGCAGATGTTGTTCTTTGATGAAATTAAAGGTATAATCTCAAGATGTAAGCTCTTCCGGGTAAAACTCTTTTGCAATTGACTGTTGGTAATTTTGCCAATATCAGTGATGTTCAAGTACTCCAGTTATTTTGGAATTGCACCCAAAGGACCTATTACTATTGGTACTACCTTTACTTTTTTTGCCATAGTTGTTCTATTTGCAATTCTTTATTTTCTATTCTCTGTCTCCAGGTGCTATCACATCCATTATTATTCTGCTCAACTCACAGAGAACTCTTTTAGCAAATTTTAAGAGTAAAATAACTGGAAAGGAGAATTATTTCTTGAAAGGGAATTATCACTATTTGCTTCCTTTGTCATGTAACATACTACAATAAAATGTATGGCTGAATTCACACATTACATAGCATAGAGTGAATTCAGCCATTGAGTATTGTAAACCCATTGGTTGTGTTTTAGTCAATAAATAAAAATTAAGCAAGCCATTTATAATGTGGGATCTTTAGATATCTTAATATTCAGTTTATAATGTTAAAACTCAGTTTATGTAATTTAACATGCTTTATACTAACCAACAGCTTCTGAGTAACTTTCTATATTCTTGGTATAATCACTCCCACAGTTATTTTTTTTGTATTTATATATCAATAGTTCTATGATTTTCTCTATTTGATACCCTATTAAAAAGTTACTATGTAGTACTTTAAAACTTCAATAGTTTATAATTTCTTCAACTTAGTTTAGCATCTCATCAAAAAATAATTTTGACTGCTGTTTTTATTATCTTGTAATGCTCACACATTAGCAATTATAATTTGGGAAATGTACAAGTTCTTAAATGAAAAAATGGTTAAGAAGGCTCAGAACTAGATACAAAATAAGAAAATAGATACAGAAGATGCCAGTTAGTAGTGTACATCTCTATACGTGAATGTAAATAATGGTTTTGTGTTATCTCTCTGTTTAAAAGTGCTTAGGAGTGATAATGTATGAATGAATGAACATATATAAGAGAATGTCTCTGCAAAGCAACCAATTGTACAGTACAAAGAATTTTCCTATGCTACCATCTAGTTCTTAGTTAGATATTAAACATTGTGACTTGCGGACCGCAACAGATTTACTGTACCTGGTCTTAACTATCTGTTTCACTTGTATAAATACAAAACACCAACTGTATTTTCTGTCTTTAGGAAATTGCACACTCCCAAATTAAACAAGAGGCCTTACAGCTATATGAAAAGCTCCATGGTCTTGAAGAACATCGAGATCAAATGATTGCAGAGGATAAGAGCATGGGATCTCCCCAGGAGGAGAGAGAGAGACTATTAAAACAGGTAAAAAAGTTATTAAAAAAGGTTACTTCATAATATTTATAAAGATCAGTTAACAGGTGGAACTGCATACTGTATAGAGCTAGAGTAATTCCATAATTATAATGTTAATGTAGAAAAGCACACTTTTTTCATTTTTATAGGGTACCATGAATAAAACTAGTCAGCAGATGTAATGATTGGAGCAGAATAGATGATCCTGATAAACAGAGCTAACTGTGTGGGTAGTACTTGTGTAAAAGGGACACTATTCTCTACAGTTTGGAGAGAAATATGATGGTTGCACTGTGACGTTTCAGACAAGACTCAGTAATCACATATCATAAATGAATTGGGATGGAGATAAATAAGTATGTCTATGTATTTTCCTTTCCCTGATAGATTGAAATATTGAGCTAAGCCTATAAAATAAGAAATGTATTATATTTACAGTAGATGGCAGAAAAACATCAAGGATGCAACTAAAAAGATTATAAAAACTTGATTTAGCAGCACTACTTGTGAAAAACTAGCTGACTAGTGCAGTGCAGCTGGTAAAAAAATCTAAAATGAATTTAGGATATTTCCACAAGTGATATTATGCTATTCTGTGTCCCTTGGTTTCCACACTATCATCTTCAATGCACATCTAAACAATTGTATTCCTAGCAGAATTTGGAGATATTTTTTGCTATATATATTGTCCTTGATTTACCACTGGATGCTTAATGACTGGTCAAAGTTTCAATGGACCTCCCCAGAGATACTTACAACAGTAGCTGCACCCTGATGCAATCATGTGACTGCATTTTGGGAGTTGACAATTGGCTTAACTTTATGGCCATTTGCAGCATTTTGTGGTTATGTGACCATAGTTTGCAGTGTTTTTTGCCAGTTTTTCGCATTTACTTTCCCATTAGGAAGAATGGATATTTTTACCGAATACTGCATTCACTTAATGATTGCTGCAAAAAATATTAAAAAATTGGGTCCAGTACATGATGCATCAACTTACAACCACAATGACTTATGACTATAATTCCAGGCTCAATTATGGTTGTACGTTGAGGACTCCCTGTATGTCACTTTTTCTAATATGCACATACAGTATTTGTGATACTGAAATGTAAAACAGTATGTTATTCAATAAATTTTAGACAATGCAAGTTATATGAAGAGCTACAAGCTAAGTCAGTATTCTTACTGTTCTTTCCATAACTAAATAATTTATTTGTGTCACTAAGAAATATGTTAATACAATTTCTGTTTAAGGTGAAGGAAGACAATCAAGAAATAGCAAGCATGGAGAGACAGTGAGTGCTTTTCTATATTGCCCCTCTAGTTTTTATGTCTGCTATTAATGCAGCTTCACTTATGTCCATCTGTTTTTATGAAATTTTTCAGGTGTATGTACTTTATCCATTGATTAGGGAAAAAAGCAGAGCTATTTTTACAGCCTGCTTGTTGAAATACTATATTTTGAATGAATGAAAATGCAGTTTGAATTAAAGTATCTGATGCCTTAACTAGATAATAGTAATAAGACAATAATAATTAATAATATGACAAGAAGAAGGTCTAAAAACCATATTTGCTTTATTTCATTTTTATTGCTTATGAGACATGCTACATTATCATACTGTTTATTCATATAATTCAAGAGAAAATTAAGGGAAGAGACTTTGGAGACAACATCTGACTGTCATTAAAGACAGCTATAAACAAAGAAATGTCTTCCCTTGTATAATGTTAAATACAGTACTACATTTGAATATGTTATCTGGTTACTTTAATTTATGATTTTCCTAAATTTGTCTCTGAAATGACTCTTCTTTATTTTGAGAAAGACAGAAGCATTATTCTGTTGTATGAAGACATTATTGTAGTGAATTTTTTTAACCAGCAGGGGGACCTATTGTTTAACCTGGAGAAGAAATTCAAAAGTGCTCATTCTCTCCAAACTTAAAACTTCTTTAGTTAATTATACAATCTCATTCAAGAATATGCAGAAGCAAAGAAATGTTAGGAGAAAAAGATATTTTTGTATTGTTGATTTAAAGTAAGTAGCAGTTTACTTCAATGCTTTTTTTGCAAAAGCTGGGATCTAAAACAGCATATTTATAGTCATCACCATGATGCACCTTATATTTGTTTTAGGCTAACAGAGATAAAAGAAAAAATCAACCATCTCAATGAAGGAATTCGACAGCTTGAAATGGATTTAGAGGAACATCAAGGTAAAATATGGTTTAAAACTGACTCTTTTGTTATTTGTATATCTCTTTTAATTATTATCACATTAGCCTGCTTCATTTGTATATCCAGCATCTTTTCCCATAACATTCTTGTAGCCTGTCATTTTTAAATCCACTTTCAAATCAGTCTCTGTCTTGTCTGGTAAAACTTGTTCCTATTCCATAACATCTTTTATACACAATTTATCTATAGTTCTGGGTCCATTGTTCAAAATATCCTCAGCACATCCAGTGTTAAACTATTTTACTCTTTTCTATATTAGTAAGTCAAATGTAAGTATTATTCTCCTTTAATTGTAATCCTTAGTTCCTTCTGGTACCCTCTAGTGTCCAACCTTCAAATTCCCATCCTATCTTTTTTTTTAAGATTTCAAGAGTATTTTGTCATGGGAAGGATTCTTATAATTAATTTCAGAATTTTGTTTCAATCCATTTAGCCCCTTAGTCCATTTATAACTTTCCAAATCAATATTCTAATCACCCCTTATAAGTCCTTAAATTTGTATTTAAAACTTCTTTTGCTAAGGGCTGAAGGGGAGTCACACAGTGCTCTAAAAACTTGTCATTTTTAAGGTTCCTAATTCCTAAAAAGCAATTTAAAATGCAATTTCTTGAGTGATTAAGAAGGGAGGCTCAGCAAACCTTATGTCCATAAAGGCTGCATTCCAGCTGTGGGCTTAGATAGGATCTCTTGATTTGGTTAACCATATCAATTCCTGCAGTCCATTCACAAGAAGCAATTACCCAGAGTACATGTGGGTGATCTCATAGTCTCTCCTATTTCCAGAGAGACTTTGCCAGCCAGAAAACACTGTGAAAAAATTCTATGGTGATAGTAATCCAGCTCGGGTTAGATTTCCATGAATTTGGAGAGAAAAACCAAAATCACAGACTAATTCTATCTAAACCAAGCAAGAGCGTTGTTGGACTCAAGAAGAGTAAATACTGCCAAATTGCAAAATATTGCATTATTGAAAGTTATGCTTATTTGAAAGTTATGCCATTTGAAGCAAAGATAAGGGAAGCCTTTAATGTATTGTACAAGTTGTCTTAATCACTATTCTTCCCAAGGCTGCACATGCTGTTCTCCAAATCATTCCAAAGCATTATAAGAACAGTGTGCATGGTCTCAGGAAGAAGGCCTAGCATGACCACCAGCTGCCTCCTATAGGCCAGGCCAGGAACACCTCATCAGCAATGGCAAGAAGATGGTGAAGATCAGCTGGGCATGGTAGATTTGGCAGAGCATGGGGCAGTGGGGGTGGCTGAGACTTTGCACTGTAGTGCTGGATTAATTGGCCATGGCATGAGACTTGAGATGTCATGTGCTGAGAATCCTTAAGGCCTCTACTTCAGCCCAGTGCTGGTCCCATCACCATAGCCGAGAGTGCCATTGTGCAGATAGCCAAGAGGAGAGAGATGGGGGGGCGATGATACAAATGGGTGGAGCAAGTTCAAGACGAAGCAGTTCTTCAAGGGTCATAACCAGGAAGGACTACGCCAGGAATGGCTTAGATCAGGATGGGTCATCGTCTGACAACCAGTGGGATTTAGGAGCTGTCAGGATTTCCTTTGCTAGGCAATAAGATCGTGTGACATTGCACTTTATGACAGTTTTGTTTAGTGACAGAAATTCCAGTCCCATTTACCATCATTAACAAAGGACTTTTTGTTGTTCAGTCGTGCAGTCGTGTCCGACTCTTCGCGACCCCATGGACTACTTGTACTCTAATCTGCCAATATACAATAACTGCAGTCTTAATTGTTTAAATTGTTTTTGGTAGGTGAAAAAAATCTGAAATATAAAGAATTGAAGAAGAGAGAGGAAAGCATGGATAGTAAGTATATCATAAACATAAAATGTACACTCTGCACTTAGTGTCTTGAAAACATATTTTAATCTCTACTCAGAAATCTTATCATTTTTTGCCATTTAGTTTCAAGAAAGTGACAAAAGATTGCATCCTTAATCACTTGGTATGAATGCTAGTCTTCATTGATAATCCCAACTGTATTTATAGCAATTTATAAACAAAAGTTGGTTCCAATTTGGGGTTTTTGAATTTCAAGTACAATTATTAGAAACTGAAAATGAAATACTTTATTGATGTATTGAAAAATATCACAAAAGAAAACAGAAACATTTGACAAGACCATGGCTAATAAAGAACAATAATTGTTCAAGTTAATTTCACTTCCAAGAATTCTATAGGTTGTTATTGTGCCCAGAGAAACAGATAAGGAAGCATTCAGTCTATTTTAACAGAACCCTTTTAAGTAAGGAGTTACCCACACATACAGGAACACATTTTGGAACCCCACATGAGCCAGAGCTTCCTACTTAATTCAATATTGCTAAAATTCTATGGTCACATTACAGTTGCACTCCAACTTTCTCCATATTGAACCTTTGCTTTTGAAAGCTTTCCATATATCAGAGAGTTTTATCGAGATTTTAGGAATAGTACAATACTATGGTTTAAATTAAAAATTTAGAAAAAAAGGAAGTTTTCTTCTATTTAAACCAGTGGTCATATAGTCTTTCCAAATGTTGGAAGCTGTTGCACAATCTTAGATGGTTCCAGAATTTGGAAGCAGCGAGTAAAGAGTTTTTCTCTTTGACCAGTGGTATCCTCCAGATAAAGTTCAGGGTCTTTCATATGGTTTGATATAAATCTATATATGACTTTCAATTAATTTGGAATCATCACTTTCAATTAATTTGGAAACAGTATTTTAACTAGTGAAACATTGTTACAAAAGAGACAATCAACAGGGTGTGGCATTTTCTTGAAATTTTGAATATTCTTCAAATAATATTTTACAATAGATGAATAGATTGTATTACAGGAGTCCAAATGGAATGTAATTAACGCATTGAATATCCTAGATATAAGTCTAGATATATCATTGTTGCTAGATTGTCACCTAGAGCTCAAGTGTCAGTTGAATACAAGGATAATTGATTCTCGTTCTAATTTTTCATATAAATTTTTCATATATTTTCTTGGTAAAGTTGTTTCTGATTTTAAATTCCTTGTCAATATCTTTAAACACTTTAAAATACAAAATACAACTTGAGGCAATGCTGCTAGACTTTCTGCTGTTCCTCTTGCAAACAACAACTTCCTTTGTCTTTTTTTTTAATCTTTAGACTTTCTTGAATCTTTTGAAGAGACAAAGAACCAGGAACTAGAACGGAAAGCCGAGATAGAGGCCAATATTGTGGCACTTTTAGAGCACTCAAGTCGGGTAAGAAGTAATCCCTCTTAAAATCCTAATTTATAACTTGGGAAATATAAACAAATAAAACCAGATTATTACTGTTTAATTTTAAATAAAGTTGAAAATCACACTGTTAAATAATAAAGCTATTTAATAATAACATTGGATATTTTATTTCTTTGTCTTTATTTCTTCAGAATGCAAAGAACGGTAAATCTAAAAGTTTTCCAAATAGTTCTCAAACTTAATGGTGCTGTGACCCTCTAAAATCATACTTGTATTTGTGTGACACTTCTCATCATGAATTGCACATAAATCAGGAAGGAAGGAAGCCATTTTATGGGCATGGGAAGGAGGGAGAAAGATGTCCTCTATAGTGACAGCTACCAGAGAAACAGCTGTCTTCATATCTTAAGAGCAGCCACCCTAAGAAAGTCTAACACATAAGGAATGTGTTCCAGAAATATGGAGCATGTCAACCTCACAAGAAGGAAAAGAGAAGCAATATTTCATTGCCTGAATAGACATCCAAACTCATTGTCATACCCAGGAAGAGTCAACTTGGCATAGAAGGAAGATAATTCTTGATCCCAGCTGGTTTGTGTAGGAGATTACTTGGGAGCAGATTGAGGCTGTCATAGGAATCATTGCTATGAGTGCAATGGCTGTTGAAGATTGTTTCAGCAGATGGATCTTGCATACAGCTTGGTCTGGTACCAACAGCTCCATGTCCAGGGAAAGAGTGCAAACTCCCTTACATTTTTATGAGATTTCCTTAAGAATTGTGAGTCATAATTGGAGAAATCAAAGGGAGGCACTGAGATTTGTTCCTTCCAATTAAACACAGTTAACAAATGAAGAATCAGCCTTGGAAATAAATACTCCCTAACCTTATCATTTTTCTTCCTGAAATGCTGCCTTGTTTTTTACACCAAGATCTGAAATGCATTTTAAATCTGTTTCAATTCCTAGTTATTAGAGTAGCAGATTAACCCTTTAAGTAGAGTTACATTTCCAAAGTTTTCAAAACATAGTCCTTAGGTAGTTGTCATGGCATACAAATTGTTTTGCTCTCTTAGACCCAAGGGGAAAAAAACGCATATTGCAGTTCTCACATATAGCATGAAACAGGATAGCGATAATCAAAAATGCTTTTTATTTCTCCAAAGAATCATAACACACTTAAACCTTGTAATAATTACATTTTACATACTTTGCTAAGAACTGCTCTCACTTCAGACTTGTCAATGTTTCCCCACCTAAAAATCAGTTCATTTAAAACTTTTGCCTTGGAGGAAGAGTATTCTTTATTCACTGTATGGACTAAACGTTCTCACTTGATTTTATTAAGTTTTTGACAGATTCAGGTTTAATTCACTGAAGACTTCATAATGAACTTCTTAAGATGGCATGCTACAGTGAAAATAAGTTCATTTAGAACTGGCTGAAATAGTATCTGTCCCATTAACATTTTGGAAACATTTTTCCTTAGGGTATATTGATTTTGAAGATATTTTCCATGGCATAAATGTTAGGATTATTTTTGCAAGAAACAAGTATCCTTGGTTGAGTTTCCTCAGTTTATTATAAAATAAATAGGTAAATATTTTTTTCCATCTTTAGCCTTGACTCATTATATGAGGTAAAGTAATAAAACCATTTGTATAGAGAACATAGCAATGCTTTGTTTAAGATATATTCTTTAATATTTACATTTTTAAGGATATTTACTGTAACTGTTATTATTATGATGGAAAAATTATTTTTGTTGATCAGCCACTAGGCATAGCAACACATTTGGAAAGTTTTTTGGTTTTTGTTGTAATATGCAGAATGTCAGTCGTATGAAGCAGATATCTTCTGTAACAAATCAAGAACTGAAGATTATGCAGGAAGATCTCACTTTCAAATCAAGTGAAATGCAAAAATCACAGAGTACTGCTAAAAATCTGGGTACAGGTAAGGCAAGAAAACATTTGAAATGTATTTATTCCATTACAAAAAATAACTGCCCCATTTATATCTCAAGGATTCAGCTATTTCATAGCTTACACTCTGTTCATCATGAAAATTTTAGCATTGAAAAAGGTTTTTAATTGAAAGAATAGCTAAACTTATAAATTGTATTAAGGAATATTGAGAGGAAAGAGAAAAAATTAAAAAACCTATTAGTAGAATGCTTTATTTGGAAAAGAAAAAAATGCTTACAATAGAGCTGTCCATAGATCTTTCAGAAGGAGTGTCTTTGTTTTCTCTGTTTCATAACTGCACAAACTTGAAGTTCTGTGAACACAGTTCTGGCTTGTTTGATGAACTGTGATCCAAGCAAATTATTGTTACATCTGAGGTTGACTAATTCTCTAGTTCTCTTTACTGAATTTTTATTTGATGGTGCAAGTTAAACTTATGAATACTGGAAATTATAAAAAACAATAAAAAGCTCAGATTGCATATCAAATTGCCCCCATATGGTATCAGTTTATACTGCTTTGCCTTTTGTAGTTGGATGAGTAGAATTATGTGTTTATACATATTTTCTTTATCAGTGGAAACATATCTATCATATTTAAATAAAACTTTTGAAACTGATAAAGAATCAGGCAAATACAACTGATTTGCCCATAACTTATGGATATACTGCTACATTTTTTTTCAAGTAAGTTTACATCTTTGAGAAGCTGTTGGGGACCAAAGAATATTACAAAGCGCTGAGATTTTACAGATTATGGAAAAAAACCTCTAACATAAAAGTGCTATCTATTTTCAAACATAATAATTTAGGAATAAACAATTTGGAGGTCAGATCTGTATGGTTTATTTATTTATTTTATTATTAAATTTCTATACCGCCAAAATCCGAAGACTCTCAGAGGCTAACAAAGAAACACATATTAAAACATCAATTTAAAACATTAAAATAGAAATAAAAAACCCAGCAGAACTAGAGGGATGGGCTAAAAAGTATCTCACATATAAAAAGGGGGAAGAAGATGGCTAATGATCAATCAGCCACCTCCAAGTTGATGAATCACCCCTGGAGCCCCAGGCCATCTCGCAAAGCCAGGTCTTAAGGCCCTTCCGGAAGGCCATAAGGGAAGGGGCAGCCCTCAACTCAAGGGGCAAGATGTTCCATAGGGCAAGAGCCACAGCAGAGAAGGCTCTTCTCCTAGACCCCGCCAGCCGAAATTTCTTACCTATTGGGAACCAGACTCCTCTGCTGATTCTGGTGGGCTGGGAACTCCCCATTGGGGTGACACAGTTCCTCAGATAGCCTGGTCTCATGCCATGAAGGGCTTTAAAGATCAACGTTAACACCTTGAATTGCATCTGGAAGTAGACTGGCAACCAACGCAGCTCATGAAACAAAGGTGTTATGTGGGCCAATCTGTTGACCCCTAAAATCATCCCCGCAGCCGCATTCTGCACCAGCTGCAATCTCCAGATACTCTTCAAGGGAAGCCCCATGTAGAGCACATTACAGTAGTCCAGGATTGAG
>JANHZU010002716.1:143122-176534 GCA_032468055.1 Acrochordus granulatus | reverse complement strand
GGGAGGGTTATTGCTTGGAAGAAGAATCTGGAATTTGAATCTCGGGAGTTCTTTCTTGAATGACTTTCATTTAATTTACAATTTTTACACAGCAAGAGACAAGAACCATTGGCTCAGTTGTGAGATTTCCCGCGTGAGCTCATCTTGCAAGTTTTCACTCGTTAACCGAATTCAGTTTTATTAAAAAAATTTGCTCATCTTGTGGAACACTTGTGAACCGCATTACTTGCAATCCAAAGTTCCACTGTATATTTGCTCATTCCCTAAAATTTATAATTTGCCATATTCCCAAAGTTTCAGAATGGATCATTTGCTGCTGCACTGTTGCTTTAGCAAAAGACAGCCAGCCGTCTGCCCCGTTTTGCATCTGCTTACATGCAATTTGTTATTTATTTTTTTCCAACTCTCTTTTTACTGATGAAAGCATGAAACTCATTAAGGCCTTTAAAAATGATTTAAAGTGAAAAAAGCACATGGAGTAAAAATTCTCTAAAAATGCCATCTGTTTAAAACCACAGGCAGTCTTAAAAGTCTGTAATCCAGGACACCAATTATGAAAAAGAACAGAAGGTAGAGCGGTATAAATTTAATCAAAAACATGAATGAACAGATAGATCAGCTGACACCAATAAGTTAAAGGGCTTCACAACTGAAAGGGGAGGGAAGGCCCCATCTGCTCTTCTTGCAACCCATCTTGGGATGGTCTTTTTAGTCACCCTTCAGAAACCCTGACAAATCTAGCACACTCACAAAGATTTCACAGATCTTTGTTGACAGGGAAGCATCATGGGTGCTCCGACGGCTGCCCAAGTCTTAAGCTTACTCAATCTACAGGTTGAGTAGTAACATTGAAGTTGGCCTGAAAATTGGAATCAGTGTATTCCAAATGGCTTGAATTCTATTGATACAGTTTGTTCCTCCTTGGCTTCTGCACCAGTTAATCCAAATGCTGAACTTCTTGTACCCAGTTTTTGTACTGGTATCCAAATGGGAGCAAGCATCCCTTTGTTGCTCAGCTCAACCAAAGACAGTGCAAGAGCCTGTGGATTTGAGGGTCCCTCTGAAACATTCTCCCAAGCACAGGCTTTTTGTGAAGAAAGGGGCATCTCACTCCTATGACCGGCAGGTGGTAGTGGTGGAAGAGAAAACTTCACCAATTCCACCACGTGTGGCCCTCTTTTCTTGCTTGCACTGCTTTCTCATCTGTTGCCTTTAGTTAAGCCACAATCTTTAACTCCTGTTCCAGGCTGTTAATCAAATGCAGCTGCTGAGGGGGTGAAAATGTAGATTGTATGTTTATAAAATGAGGAGTCATTAGATTGTACGTAATTTCCTTTTTGCATGTTTGCAAAGAGGCTAAGGCTATGTAGTGCACATGAAGAATTACAATTGCTTCCTTTCTGCCTCCTTTCCAGGGCTAAAAAGGCAGGCATGCATGTTTGAAACCATGATCCTAGAGGAAGCTGTTGTTGAAATCTGTGTTGCTTTTCCTGTTGATTTCAATTGGCATCTGGGGCTGCAAGCGAGGCAGAGGGTTGGGATTCCAACAAGTGCTGGAAAAGACTTCACCATCATTCACACTTAAGGCTTCACCTGGAACCACAGCCACCAATTTCCCTTTGGTGGCCTCCCGCCTGCTTTGCAACTTTTTGGTAGAGCTTTTATGTACCAATTAGAGGGGGGGAAATAACAAGAGCTTGGGGGGAATCATTTGAAAATTCAGTGAATGTAACCATGAACAAGCTCCACAAAGAAGAGTGACCGAAGAGCAGGAGAAGATACAAAAAGCTCCATGGCAGGCCAAATAACCATTTGATTCTAATTTATGTCTACAGTAAAATCAACAAGTCAAGTGGGGAGAAACAAAGAAATACTGTACTGTGGTTGTTGCTACTATATCTTCCCAATCATGCCTGCAGAGGGCAACATCTTGTTTGCAGGCAGCAGTAAGGTGCCTGCATTTGCTGAACTACATTTCCCAGCAACCCTTACTGAGACCATTGGGATTTGTAGTTCAGCATCTGGAGAGGTGCCCTACTATGCTTAAAAGCCTGTACAGTCAAAGCTAGGGAAAAGCCTACTGCAAAGCATGGAGAATTCAAACAGTCAAAATTCACTGAATGTCATGGCAAAACTGACTCTTGTCCTGAACTGACTCTAAAGCTTGCCTTCCTTGGGCTGATGCACTTCTTATGCCTGCCCTTTGGGTTATACAAACCAGCTCTGTGCCAATGAGAATTCCACTTTGGAGCAGCCAAATTACTTTCTGTTGGGACAAGGACCCAACACAGCCCCAGCTTCTCAAAGTGTTCTCTGGGACTGGCTGAGCAATCTTTGGGTGAGTCAGGGCAATCACTGCCAAGATGAGTTTTTTGGAATTCAATGTTCCATTGCCAGAGACCAGCAGTTCTGAAAGATGACTCATGAGGACTGCTTTCCCAAATGTATCAAAACCATTATCCAGATCTTGCAGGGTTGAAGCTTCTTTAGAGAGAAGCACTGGCAACTCAGGCTAGCAGAGCTCAGGAAGGGCTTCTTCATGGCAAACAAAGGTAGGTTACATTTTCCCTTAATCGAATCATTTAACGCTCCCCCATTCTTGTTCACAGCTAATGGGAACAGGTTTCTTGGGTTTATTTTGTGCAATTTGCATGTCAGTTCAGTTCTTAGTAGAAGGAATCCACTGAGCTGAGGGGAGAGAAAATAATTCTAAAGAGGCTTCTTGAATAATTACCAACCAAGCTGAACTCTGATACTTCCTTGTTCCTTGGATGATGCTTATGATCTTTCATATATACTGCAACTTTTCTCTCTCCATGTATGGAAGTGGCCTCCCTTTGCAAGCTGCCCATGCCTCTAGTTACAGAAATGACTGGATGGGGCAAGAAAATTCCCAAGGCTCTTATTTTTTAATGAAGCAAGTGGTGCTTAAACTTTTGAGAGTTAAGACTCAGGACTTCCTAAAGTTCAGTACCCTAAATATCTAGCATCTCTTTGCTGTACCACTCCAAGGGTTCATGAAACCTTGCCTAGTTGGAATGCCAGGATCACAACCAGTCCACAACTTGTACTAACTCTGAGCAGTCCTATCCCTATTTCTGGCCCTGCAGGTTTTGCCTGTATTTGGTATCATTTCATTCATTGAAGCCCTGGTGGCCCCCCAGCCCCACCACATACAGCCATAAAGCATAGTTTGTGGCTTCATGTATTGTCAGAAATGAGTTGGCTGGGTCTGGGTGAACAAAGGCTTAGTGTGCTGTGTGGAAAGAGCTAATACCTTGCACCAATAGCAGGCAGATGGAGAGACTCCAAGCCAGAGATTTAGATGAGCCCTTAGGATCTGGGAGTAATACTGGCCAGAGCCTGAAGGCTTGGCTCACCTAGGGTTACGAGACTTTGGCAAAAGGATGACAAACTCTTTTTTTTGTCCTCATATTCTCTGGTCAAGCATAGCCTTCCAATGAAATGTCCTGCTTTTTGAGCATCAGTTTCTGAGCAGCTGTTCTCCTCAGTGACACATTGGTGGTCTGTGACTTTAATTAGTTGATTAGTACCTCAGCCAGTATGTCCTCCTGCCTGAAATTGACAAGATTCAGTTATTAAAGGCTTTTTTTTTTTGCCTTCTAAAACTGGCACATTTCTGCAATTTAAAAACCAGTCTTTGATCTGGGAAAAGTAATTTCATATAGGCCTTTATTAGATTTTTTTGCATTTCTTCACTGTAAATTTTGTTGGAAATACCAAAAAGTAAACAAGTGGGTCCTCCTTCTCCTCCCCCTTGTCCTTCTTTCCAGTTCTCTGTGTGTTCCTTTCCCTGTTCAGCTCTCTGATGACCAACCCTAGACCCACAGACTGGCTGGCTCTTTTGATTAGGACATTCTCTTGATACCATCCCAGGATCTGAGTTCCTGGAGCCTTGGGAAAGAGCAGACAAGCAGACCGGGCAGCAGAATGGTGAAGGCCACCCTCACCTGAAGTCATGGACAGCTGGGTATTCTCGGCCTTGGCACCAGTCACATGTACACAGCCCTACTGCTCCTCAGGGTTTGTGGCTTACAGCCTCCTCCCACTGCTGGACCGGACCACCAGCGGGACTCCTGTCGTCAATGCCCAGGGGCCTGGCTGGTAAGCTCCGAGGTGATCCATCCGTGTTTCTTGGCAAGGAGGCTGCAACGAAAAGCCAATGCTCGGGCCAGAGCTGGGCAGTGGGGCAGGGCAGTGCAGAGGCAGTGTGCCTTTCCTTCCGTTCCTTCCGAGTTGGCCGCCTGGAGCGTCAGTCACTTGTCCTGTACTGATTTCAACGTCTGCTTCCCTCCCCTCTTGTTCTGCTGGCTCAACGCCATCAGGAAGGAGAGCGCGCAGGAAAACTAATTACACAAAATCAATATTTAATCACAGCTCGGCATCCTGATCCGGCAAAGTCCCCCCCTCCCACATTCAAGCCCTTCTCCTGCCCAAGGCTGCTGGAGCACCTTATCTATACAGCTCGGAAGGGAGGGAACAAGGCTGGACGGCGGAGGAAGGAAATGCGAGGACGGGACTTCGTCCGGCTCCCGCGCCAGGGCCGGAGGGGAGGAGGAGACCTCGGCAGGGAGCGAAGTTTTCCATGCAGTGACACCGCTTGACTAGTCTCCCCGCCGCGCTCTAGCTCCTTAAACGTGGTGCATCAGCTGTCGGGCTCTGCAGGCACTGACCGGCAAAGGCAGTTCGGCGCTCGGCGCTCGGTTCGGACGCCAGGAAACTTCCCTGACCTCCCCTCGCCACCGGGGGCTTCCCCGCAACCGGGCCGAACACTCGGGGGGGGGGCGGTGCCACCTTAACAGGGAGCCCCGCCCCGCCGGGCCGCTCATTGGCGCAGCTCTAATGGCTGGACGGGATTGCTGAAATGCAAAACTTGTTGCTGCTTCCCCGGCGCGCGGCGAGAGCGCGACAGAACCAACAGCCAGCCAGCGAGGGAAGCGGCGCAACAGTGGTCCGCCCGATCCCACTCTCACAGCCCATGAAGGGCGGCGAGGCCCGACGGGGGCCCCCCAGCCATCACTCCGACGCCGGGCAGCAACTTCCGTGCAAGATGTGAGTCGTCGCGCGGCGGCGGCGGCGGCCCTATTCTTCCCTGCCTGCCTGCCTGCCGGCGGCACGGACTCTCTCGGTCGGCAGATCGGCCGTGATGCCTCGCTGAGTGATATAGTCAGCCGAGACTCGAGCAAAGAGCCGCCGTCACCGGCGGGATGTTTGCACTGGATCCGTTCGATTCACACGGAGGCGGAGGCGGCTCGACCAGAAGCGGTGTGCCGGGCGAGCGGGGCGGCGGTTTCGGACCGGGCGCGGGGTCCCAGTTCAAGCCGTCACCCTTTCAGGGCGGGACTGGCGGCGGCGAGCCGGCGGCCCTGAATGCCCTGGGCGAGTCCTCTTCAACCCTGCTGGCCATGAACCTGACCTTGTCCGGGGAGGGCTACGGCAGTTTCCACGCCCCCCGCGGCGGCCCTTCGGAGTTGGCCCAGACCCAGGCCGTCCACGGGTTCTTCGGCAGCCCTCCACCCGCTCCCGGCGCTCACCACCAGACCCAACCTCCGGCCTCGCACTTCGGCGGTGGCTTCGGACCCGAACCCAGCGCCTCCTGCCTCCACGGCGGGCGTCTCCTCAGTTACCCGGGCAGCCAGCAGACATTCGCGGCGGACGGCGGCTATGAACAGCACCTGGCGGACGGCCAGGCAGGCGGGGATGGATTTGGACAGCAGAGGGCGGGACCCCTCCAGGACTTTCAGCCGCCGCCGCCGCCGCCGCATCACCTTCATAATCCCGGCGTGCCGGCGCCGTGCCTACCGCTTGACCAGTCGCCCAATCGCGCCGCCTCCTTCCATGGCCTGCCGGGGACCACCTCCTCGGAGCCACACGGCCTGGACTCGCAGAGGCGCCTACCCAACCAAGGAGCGGCCGCGGTGGATGCCCTGGAGTACAGTTATCCGAACAGCGAAAGCCATTTCGACTTGCCCGTCTTCTCGTCGTCAGAGGCCGAGGGGCAGCTGCCGCAGTACGGAGCGGGACGACAGACAGCGCCATCGGCAGGCGGCAATTTCCCCGGGCAGTCTGCGGCCTTGCCCCGAGCTCCGGGCTCCCTGGGGAAGGTGCACACCCAGCAGCCTCCGCATGGCGTTTTTTTCGATCGGTTCGGCGCTGCTCGCAAAATGTCTATAGGGCTAGAGCCTGGCCTGGGCACCGGGAGGCACCATCTCGTTCAGCAGCAGCCGCCGCCGCCGCCGCCGCCTCCGGCTCTCCTGGCCAGGCAGAATTCCTGCCCGCCGGCGCTCCCGCGGCCACAGCAGTGTCCTGAAGGAAGCGCCGCCAATGCGGGTCTGCAAGACGGCGGCGGTGGCGGCCCGATCCTGCAGGCGCAGCACGGCCAGTTCGAGTATCCCATCCACCGGCTGGAGAACCGAGGCCTACAGCAGCAGCAGCATTCCTACGGCCATGGAGAGCCGCTTTTCAACGTGCCCCACCATCACCACCATCACCAGCAGCCCCAGCAGCCGCCCAACCAGCGATTGCAACACTTCGACGCGCCCCACTACATGAACCTCCCCAAGAGGCCCCGTTTCGACTCGTGGAACGGCGGCGGCGCGGGTATGCACGGCGCGGCCGCCTTAGAGAACCACCTTTCGCCATCCGCGGCCTACCCTGGCCTGCCGGGGGACTTCACGCCGCCGGTGCCCGAGAACTTTCCGCCTCCGTCACCAGATCCCCAGGCGGCTCTGCAGCAGCGCCAGAACGCGGCGCTGATGATCAAGCAGATGGCGGCCACCCGCGGCCAGCAGCAGCGCCTCCGTCCGCCCAACCTGCAGCAGGTCGGGCACCATCAACACTCGCACTCTGCCGCTGGTCACGGCCATCACCAGTCCCCGCACCAACACCCAGGTGAAACTGCTTTCGAGGCGCAGGAAGGCGCGTGGTTCCCGCAGCCTCATCCACCGGCGGGCAGCGGAGATTTGCTGTTCCGACCGGGAATGGGCGGGTTGCAGGAACCGCCGCCGCCAGCGCTACGGATGTCTTCGGGCGGCGAAGGACACGTTGCCTCGCCAGGCGGCCTACAAGGCCAATTCGGCTTAAGCCCGCCTTCGGAGCGTAGGCCGAACCACCCCGACTTTGCAGTCCAAACGCAGAGCTTCCCTTTTGGGGGCCCCAGCCGCCAGGCCACCCCCCACAGTGCTTCGCCGGGGTCCTTTGGGCCCCCCACGGACTTCCAGAGTTCTGCGCCGCCTCCGCCGCAGCCCCGGCCCCCGCCGGCCAGCAGCAAACTGGGGGCGCTCTCGCTCAGCTCCTTTCCGAAAGGAGGCGTCGGAGGGCCGCCCGGGAACGCGGGTCCCAAGGAGAGCAGCGGCCTTTTTGGGCAGAGCTGCTTGGCAGCGCTTTCCACCGCCTGCCAGAACATGATCGCCAGCCTAGGTGCGCCCAACCTCAACGTCACCTTCGGAAAGAAGGGCACGGCCGCGGCGGTGGGCGGTGGGCCTGGTGGGGAGGGTGCCAAGAGGAGCAAACTTAGCCCCGCGGAGCCTCCGGAGACAAACGGCGCAGGGCCTCAGCCGTCCCTCCCGGTCTCGTCGGCTCCTGCGGGAGAAAGCGGCCTCTCCCCCAATTACTCCCCAGGATCGGGCCCCGACGCCAAAGCGGGAAGCGGGCGGGGCAGGGGACGCAGGAAACGAGACAGTGGCCACGTCAGCCCGGCGGCCGGGGGAACTGGCGGCGCGGGCGGTTTCTTTGAGAAGTACGGGCAGACGGCGGGCATAGAGAGCGGCAGTCCTGGACAAGGCGGGGAGCTAAGCGGCGGCGGCACCCCCCACCTCCATGAACCCCACAAGGCACTGAGTTCCCCGCCTTCTGCCTGGGCCAAGGGCGGCGGCGACCTGCTCCTTCCGGCCCCGCCGCCGCCGCCGGAACAGGCCGACCTACTTCCCTCTCTGGACCAGGCGGAATCCTGTTCCCCGCGCGGCGGCGGCGACTTTCCCGGAGAAGCGGAGAACGAGGATGAGGTATCTTCCACCTCCGACAGCCAGGGCGCCAAAGGATGTCCGGCAGGGTGCAGCCCACTTCAGCTTCCCGCCCGAACGGTGGACCACCCGCTCCTGAACGGACAGAAGGTGACCGCTCTGACCCAGCTGGGCCTGCACGCCGGCAACAGCACCGCTACCTCCAGCCCTGACAGCTACGGCACCGGGGCCCCTGGGCCGGTGCAGGAGGAGATCCATCCCCTGGAGATCCTACAAGCGCAGATCCAACTGCAGCGGCAGCAATTCAGCATCTCCGAGGACCAGCCGCTGAGCCTCAAAAGCTCCAAGAAGGCTCCCGAAGGCTCGGGCGGCAGTGGCGATGATCAGAACGGCGACAGCGGCGAGTTGAGCAGTTGCTGCGAGGGCGCCGGGGCCAAAGGCGCAGTCAGCACCATCGACCTGGAATCGTTGATGGCCGAGCACTCCGCCGCGTGGTACCTGCCCGGAGACAAAGCCCTCCTGGAGGGGGAGCCCGAGGAGGAGAAGGCCCTAGTGCCCTGGGAGAAGGCGAAGGCGCCCACCCCCGTCAAGGAAGGTAGGGGTGCCCGCCGCCGTCGCCGCACTCTGCTCGGGCTGGAGCCCCTTGGCCAAGCTTTAGTCCCGGCGCCTGCTTCCCCTGGGCGCGACGTAGGTCCAGCGCCGGCTCTCCCCTCCCGCGTGGGCGGCAAAGCTGCCGGGGCGCCTTTGCCTCGGAGCCGTGCCTCTCCTGGGAAGCAGAGCAGCCGGATGCGCCCGCTGGGAGCCAGAGGCAGCCCGGAACGCCCCCCAGCCGCCTTTGTGCAGGGATTCAGGCTGGAGCCCCCAGCCCACCCTCGAGGCGGGGCCCCGCTTGCTCTAGGGCCCTCGGGTCGGATTGGTGTGGGAACACCGAGGAGGCAGAAAGTGGCGACGGCCATGCGTGCTCACGCGTGAACATTACGCGCAGGACGAAGCCCCTCGAGGAGCTGCTCCGAGAGGTTCCCTTCTGCGGAAGGCTGGAGGCTGTGGAGGGAAAAAGGACACCGTTCTGGAAAGCAGAAGAACCATCCTAAATTTACCTTTCCAATGTCTCATGCAATATAATGACTTTTGTGGTTGCATTGGGAGGGGAAGCTTTTGGGGCAGGTAATGATTTTAGAGACCCTTAAAAAAATCCAGTTCTATTGATAGTCCACTGGTTAAAGCAGGAAAGTTGCCTATCTGAATTTGGGGTGGTATTGAGTGTGGATTTCCCTAAGCCAGAGTTGTTGGGTTTGCCGTTGCAGCCTCTGTTTCTGTTGGAGGTTCAGCTGGCTGATTTATCTTGGTGCAGCCACATCTGGGATGGGGGGGGAGAGAGCTCCTGGAGCTTCCATGTCTGTGGGGTGGGTGATCCTGGGTGATTCTTTTTTTGTTCCCTGAAGTGCAAGGAGCTTCCTGGGCAGCATAGGGTCTTTCCCAGAGGGAAGAGGAGATGCCCAGGACAGAATCCATCCCCTTTCCAAGGCTCCCTTCCAGCAAGGACTTGGGAGCCTTCTTTCCTATACAGCCTTCCTTGCACTATCTTTTACTAACACCAGATCTGACTGGATCAATAGCTTGTTTGTGTAAGTCACAGCTCCCATCACTTCCACCCTGCCAGACTGGCGCAATAACACTTTTCCTTTGTGTGAGCAGGAAGGTTTTGCTCTGGAATCTGAAATTTGAATGGTCCAGGAGAGAGAGAACCCTAAGCCTGTAGCTTTCCTGCTTTCTTTATTGTGCCATTCTTTGCACTGTGATGTGATTGCAGGAACTTTTTCAGAGGACCTCTCTAGAAATTCCATGCTCAGAGAAAGGATTTTGAGAAGCAGAGCTTAAAGTTACATTTCAGTGACTTTTCTGTGCAGCATGCTAGAGCTTTCCAAATGAGAGAAAAGAGCACCTTATACTGATCTTTTGGAAAAGGGCACCAAAAGTGTGAGAATTAGGATGGAAAAAAGCAGTTTTTGAGTATTTCATTACTTGAATTATTCTGCTCAGTTTTATAGTATGCTGCCCTTTTGGCTAACATTGTTGAAATTGGCCTGTACACCATTTCTGATTTTGAACATCATGTGGGAACAGTGTGATCTGATGCAAAGGAATGAGCCTTCTCCTTCCCTATGGAATATTCCATGGGGCAATTCCTAAGTCATTCAGGGGATCTCAGGCTTCCTTCATGAATGACGGAGAGCATATGGAGAAGTCTGTTTCATATGCACAGTGAGCTGTGAGATAAGGAATAGAATAAGACTTACTTTCTGGATAAATGTGCCAAGACCTTCATTGTTGTAGAAAAAAATACTGCAGAATTTCCATGCAAAAATCCATTATTTTTGGAGACTGTTTCTCCTTGAGGTTGAAAAAAGAATTCCAGCAAAGTGGCCCTCAATTCTGTCTTGACTTGTGTTTGAGCACCCTAACTCTGAAACCAGGGCAAGTTGAAAGAGAGGGATTGCAGGTAACCACCCCCTCTGCTTTTGCCGGTCGGTAAAAGCTTTGCTTCTGAGTCTTCCCTCCCTGTCCAAGTCTCTGTCCTTTGAGAGGATGCATCCTGGGGCAGAGAGTTCCCAGGGTGTTTCTCTGTAACAATGTGCCACAGCAGCAGTGGCAGCAGCAAACGCATTTGGTGGCTGTCAGGTGAAATGTAAATGGATGTGGTTCTGCTCTCATTCTCCTTCCAGGCTAACCCAGTATGCTTAGCCTACTGTTTTCTGGTTTGGCAGTTTGTCATAGTACTCATAAATCTGCTAGTAGAAGAAGCTAGCAGATGGGATGGTGCAAACACTCATAGAAGAACTGATTCAATGTGAAATGTTGAACTGTGGCATGAGAACAGGGTTTTCTTTCTCTACTGGTTCTTCCATGTTCTCCTGAATCTTTGGTGGTTTGTTTTTTAAACTGCTGATTGTTTGTGAGGATAAAGTCTTAAAGGCTTAGCTTTGAAAACTGAAAGGATGAGAAAAGAATGGAAATTGCTTTCTGGCATCAAGAGTGATTTGGAAATCTGTCCTACCTGTTAGAGGCACCATGTGTGGCTGCTGTAGCAGCACCACTTAAACTTCAGTGATTTTTTTCACTGGCCTGTTACTCATCCTGGCTTGTAGCTAAGAACTGCAATCTTGCGTAAGGCAAGGTTCCCAGAACCAGGAAGGATGCCTACTACTACTGCACTTAAGGATAGGAATTGTCCACATTCTTCCAATCAGTATAAAGGCTGTTAAGTGAAATGGCCTCACTGGATTAAGCAAAGCACCAGAATCTTGTCTGTGTCCTTCACAGGCATTTGCAGTCATCAGTTGTATTTCTGGATAGTGCTGAGGGTAAAATCTATATATCAGCTGTCATTGAAGGCTTGGGCTGGATGTACCAAATGCTGCTTAAGCTGTTTGTTATCCCTTTTTATTCATTGCTTTCCATTCCCGTAAAGGTAAGCATGTTGTCTAAAGGAAAGCAAATTCTAAAACTTGGCAGCAAATCCCATGTGGTGGCTGATTGCTTTAGGAAAGTTGGTTTGCACATGGAATGGAGGCAGGTGGCCTCTCTTGAAGCTGCTGAGCACCTTGGCTTTGTGTGGCAGCTGAGTGCCGTTGTGGCTGTCATAGTTATGGAATTTTGTGCTGGGCTGATTCATACTCATGTCTACCTGTAAGTCTTTGGAGTGGGTCAGTTTATTTTTATTTCTGTAAATAATATAAGTGCTTTAAATTTTCATGCATTTATTTATTAATCCTATTGTTATTAGTCAACATTCCAGTTTGGAACTTATATTTTAGAATTCAAAAATAAGGTATCGTTTAATATTTTAAAAATTACTTAAATAATTTATATTTTTTGTTTTATCTTCTGTCTTAATTTCTTATTCTATTTTATTCTTTCTTAGTGCTTTGTATAGCACTTCTTACTCAGAAAGGCAATAGCAAGCTGTTTGTGCATGTATTTCATAAGTTTATTTATTTCATAAATAAATTTCACAAGTTATAAAACAAAATAATGATACAATGCTACTGGAAAAACTCAAGAGTTGTAGAGGCGGCTACTGTTATATAAACAGACAAAGCATCTCAGTAAACCATCCTGGAACATATTCATGTTTTTCTTGAATGTCTGTAGATGGCTGTGCCTGTAGACTGTGAATGTTACTTATAGAAATACTGAGCAATGTAGCCTCATCACAGAGGAATTTTCAGTTGCACACATTACAAAGAGTGTTTAACAGAGCAAATATTGTTTTGTCACAAACAACTCCTGCTATAATTTTCTCACATTGTAGGGTTCGTTTAGTATATCTTCCAAAGGTGGATAGCATTACCTGGGTTTGGCTTGGGGCAGAAACACATCTTTGATCTTTTGGTTTGTATTTGGTAGAATGTGGAGGAAGGACCATTCTTGGCTTCTCTAACCAGGGAGGAAAAAAATTGTTCACCACATTATTCTGAACATGAAGAGTGTTCTTTTCTAGATTTATGCAGGCTAGACTTGTGTTAAGATAGGAAGACTGGTTATCATCTTCAAAGTTTCCTCTGATCAACCGGTTTAGTTTTCATCTCTTTTAAGTTAAACATTAATTTGGGCATAAGGCCCTTCAGAATTGGAAAGGAATGTTAAAAATCCCACTGAATAGCAAAGTTCTAATCAGTATCTTATCAGCTAGACTGTGGTTTGGGGTTAAAAATGAGAGGGCATCCCTGCCTGTCTCTTTAATGACAGGTACCTGAGAAGTAATCTTGGGGAGTATTCAACACAGACATAGCAGAGAAAATTGGCCATGGGCCGCCTCTCTCTGTATAGGTAAAAAGTGCTTCCCTCTAATTGCATCCAGGCTCACTTTTGCTGAAATACATCCTCATTTTCTCCTAGCATTATGTACTTCTGAAATGACGTAGTAGAAAGTTTCCTGATTACTCTTAAATCTTAAATTAGGTGAATTTATTAGCTGGAGGCATTATTAATTTTAACCAGCTGAACATCTTCATGCTTTACAGGGAATATGTGAGATGAGACTATTGCAAAAAGGAAAAAAAGAGAAAATCTGACTGCTAATATTTTGTTCCTCTGATAAAAGATACACTGTAATTTTGTGTGGAACTGAGTCTTTTAGAAGAGATGAATGATTAGGATGTAGAATCCCTAGCCGATTTTCTCTTTGAGGAGAGAAACTTCACTGGGTTCATTAATGCTCAGCATTTGAAGAGAGGAAAAAATGCTTGTTCTCTGCTTGTTTCAAAATTACAAAATGGTTTGTCTATGAGTGTACTTAATTTTAATTTGTGCTTCCAAGATCTGAAAGAGGAGTTTTTGTCCACAAACTTTCTGGATAAAAACACCCGACATAATTTTTTAGATTTGATTTCTTCAGGTCTATCTCACAATAAAATATTATTGTAAGATTGTACCAATTAATATATAGATTAATAATAGCATTTAGTACTACTCTGACCCTTCAGTGCCAAAATATTAAAATGCTACAGACTAGATGCAGATAGTTTTCTTACATTTTCAGAAGGGAAAAATTATACCAGTGAGTTGAAGAAATTACTGTTATTGTCCCTAGCTGAAATAATATTGCTATTATCAAGAAGCTAAATATTTTTATTGGTTATTGAAGACATGTTATGCAGGCACATTCATTGATAAGCCCCAGCATGTCTCCTACATGCATAAATAGAGAGAGAATCACTGTACTTTAAAATAGTCCTTCTTGACCAGGAATTCCTGTGACTCTTAGTCCTTAGCATTCTTGCTTAGAAATCTCAGGGAAATTTGCTTACAAGGATTGAGTGAGTTCTGTTCACTCAGTTGAGGCTGCAGTAGAATCAATAGTTAGTAATATTTAAGAATTAGTAGTTTACTAACTATTTTGTGGTGGTTCTGTACAAATGATTTTGTTCTGGCTTAGATATATTTAATGTTATAGTTCTGAGGTTTTTCAATCTAGAAATCTTTCTACAGCATAATGGGCCCATTTGTTTCATTCTATGGTTTTTAAACAATGTTCTTATTTAGTACAGAAAACAAAGATATACCAAGGAGTCATCAGAAGAAAGGCACTGAAGAATAAATAAATACAAAAGGCACCTTGAGCCTGGGCGTCCACCTTAGCTGAGATTTGCACCATAAGGCGTCCACCTTAGCTGAGATTTGCACCATCAAGGGTTCAGGAAGAGTTTCCTTTGTTCTTGTAGGGTTTGGAACTAGCAGCCAATCCTTTATAATTTCATGGTGGACTCTTTTCCTCTCCCTCCATCCATTAATTTGATGCGAAGTACAACAGGGAGATTTGAAGCCTCAGCCTGCCATGTTGGCCAAAAACCTTTCTCTTGTACTCCCTCCCCAATTGCCTTTATGTCCTGCCAAAGGAAAACTATGCTAACACAAAGACGAAGGCTAAGACTGCAAAGGGAAAGCTAGTAGGACAAGTCCGATCTGTTTCCTCCTTTGTTTTTCAAGGGAATGGACATGGAATCTTTCAGACCCAACTGAACATCTCGGGCAAAGCAGATTTAATATTTGAAGCCAGTTTGAGAAGACTCCTGACTTGCAGTCCTGAGAAAAGTGGTTTTCAGCCTTCATTTTGGAATTCTTATTTCATTAGGAAAAATCTTGCCGCAGTTATCCCTTTTTCTTCCACAGTCTGTTCACTAGTAGGAATATAATGAAAAAGTATTGGCCACATGGTGCAAATTGCAGTCATGTCCCAGTAGCACAGACAGACTAGAGGGAATTCTCCATCTCCTCTCTTCTGTGCAGCTAGATAAGAAGATGGACATTTGCATCAGGGTGTGATTCGGTATGAATGGTCTCTAAATCTGACAACTGCGGATTGTGGTTGTTGGGAGGCTGTGACTGCGGCTGCTGCAATAAGCTTTCTGCTTGTCCTATTGGACAAATTGTCTTCTCTTGTCTTGACCAGGGTGGGATGGGAAATTGTCCCAGTTTTCTCCCCTTTTCCAAGAGGAAAATGTGCATTACCCCTCATCTGAACTTGGACAGGAAGCAAAGGGACCCATCAGCCATCTGTTTTGAGTTACGAATGATGTCTGCTGGCTTGCTCAATACTTTCTGAATAGCTGAAGGTGAGGTTCAAGCTTTCAATAGCTCTTTTTAGCTAAGGAGAGAATCCCTTTTCTTTTTGGATCCTATTCACTTGCTTCTTTAGCCTAATACTCCATGGTTTTCTAGTGCTGAACACCAGATATGCAGAGTGAGGTGGGTCATCGGCAGAAAATGGAGATCTGATTTGCGACAGCTGTCCCATGCAGTTGTTCCTTAGTGGTAGCTGCATTGTGCTTTGAAACTGGAGAGAGATGTGGCTATTTTCACCCAGCATATACGCTTTTAAAAGAGATGCCCTGGATCTAAACCTTTCTCAAGCAAACACAGCAATATGAACCCTCTGGCTGTCCAGAGAACACCTGATATTACTAAGGGCTGAATGGCTATCCTTCAGGAGACTTGAAGAGGAGTCAATTCCTACTGGTTGCTCTTCTTGCTAGCTTCACTATATTTTCACTCCTTTCAGGGCTAATTGGTAAATGACTCAGTTGATTTTATAATCAACTCACTGCACAGCTCTTGGAATAATTTTTCCAAGGCTCCAGAAATGAGACATTTCAATATTCTGTGCAGGGACATTTCTACTGACTACTGTCTGGAGCACTCTTCTTCTGCCTGTCTTCCACACTTGATCCATACTAGCCTGAAATTCTAAGGTTCATAAAATTCAGAGGTGTTTCTGAAGTTTGGAAGTCAAGAGTGAAAAATTGGCCCCTGGGATTGCAACTCACATTCCAGTGTGTTTTGCTGCTTGTGTTTGTTTCTTGAAGCTTCAGTCCTCTATCTCATTACTTCATGGTCTGCTTCATGAAACATCGCAATATATGTAAAGGGTCACACTTTTCAGGCTTTGAAAACACCCTTGAAACAAAACCCCACTGAGCACTTTGGGTTGAAGGTGGTGTTTATGACCCTTGGTTTTGTATGTCTGCTTCATTTGCCCACATGGTGTTTTGTTGAATAATTTCTGGAAGCAAGCAAATAGTTTTGATTATAAGTCATCAGAATTCCACAAGGCTGTGCAATGTAGGAAGATCTTAATTGCTTTAATGATTTCTGTTTTCATAGTTTTTATCTGTGAGCTGCCCTGAGTCGCTTGTAGTGGATAGGCAGCATATAAATTGAATGCAAGTTAGAAAGAAAGAAAGAAGCATGCCTGAGGTTGCCTATGGAACTTCCTTGGCCCTGCTGTCTCTGTCCTCCTGGGACTACCAGAGGAGCAGGACCCAAAGTGGGCTCCAGAATAGATGCAGGGGTGTTTAGGAATTGATTCAGGAATTGTATAGTGCTAATGATAGCTCTAATAGTCCTCCACCTCCCAATCCAAAAGTCAATTTTTTTGTAAGGTACCCTACCCCATCTTTGCAGAAGTTCTAAACTACAAACCCCATCCTCACAACAGACTTGGGAAGGATGCTTTTTTTCCTTTCTTCCTCATCTGCTCCTGGAGTCATGCTCTGCTATGTTGATCTGGGGCTTTTAGAAAATTCACTGTTGTTCTGAACAAGATTTATTTTGGTTTTTTTTTTCTACTTCTGTAAGGTTTATTTTCTGGAGAGGTAGAATGTGTATTTGTTAAATTATGATTCATGTCTAGACATTCTTATTGTTTAAGAAGATAAACCCCACAATGATTTCATTTAGTCTAACAGTTTGGATTCATAGGCATTACTACTACATATTCCCAAACAGGATCCAGTCGACATGGAATTATTTTTTTGAATCTGCAGGGCCACAAACTGCCTGGGTGAGGGACCAAAGAAAGAAGAAACCCATTCAACCAGTTCTGGGTGGGAGTGTGACAGAAGCTTTGTTAGCAAGGTTCTTCTCTGTGACACTGAGGCTTCCTCCTTCCAGCCTTTTGCTTCATCCCAGGAAAGGTTGTGCTTTTGCCTTCTCAGGTCCACCATGGAGGCATCTTCAGGGAGTTAAAAATAATTGCTGCAATTCATTTCCTCACAGCCCCAGTGGGTTATGGAGGAACATTTATTTATTTATTCAAAATAGCCTTGTGCTTGCAAATGCTGGTAACCCTAAAAGAAATAGTTGTTGTTTATGAGATTGGATTTTATATCAGAGAGGTATTTGTAAGCTACCTAGAGGTACAAAATGGGAGCAGGTGGGCATTACATTTTAAATAAATAGGTACACAAATCCGTCAGAGCAAAAGCTCAGAAGAAATAACAGGATGAATGCCGGTCAATGTGGACAAGTATGAAATGAAACACCTTGAGGCAGAAATGGCACAGTGGGCAGGAGGCAAAGGTCTTGCTGCCCCAGATGGCTGGGGCTGAGTCCAAAGGGGAGGTGGCTTCACAAAGGCAACCCTCTTCCACAGAGCACTCTTAGACTATAAGCCTACAAGAGGGCTGGGAGAAAGACAAGAGGTCCTGGCTGGAACATCACTCTTTTGCACAAATAGCACTTGAAAGACTCCTCGCTAAAGATTTTGTAGTGGTGGTACCCCTGGGAGCTCATCCCAAGAGCTGAATTTTAATCTTCTGTGGACGGAGCAGTTTGAAAAGGGGTTTTGAAGAGGGTGGTTCACATAAACAGGAGTGTCTCTCAGCAGTGGGGCACAAGGAAGTCTCAGCCAAGACATCTCCATTTTGTATATGAAGAGCAAACTGGGATTCCTCTGCCTTTGCATATGCATTTCAGCAATGGGATGGGGTTGTACTAAGGATTCATTGGAGAAGGATCAGACCTTTCTGATGGTGCTCCTGAGCAGGTTTGGGAAGGAGGTTTGGCTGTGTTATTCCAATAGCACCAAGAGCTCAACACCTCTGTTTTCAGTGAGTTAATTTCTCCATTGCCCTCCACCAGAGAATCTTCCCCAATTTGGGTGGGAGGTTTCCTATGGAGGAGGAGGCATTGTGTATCATTTGCCCATCACATAAGCAACCCTGGTGGCCATTTCAGAGTCATGCTGTCCCATGTACATGGTCTTATTGTAAGAAAAAATCAGGATAAACTGGAATGTAAAGAAATTGGGCACTTGAAAAAGGTCTGCCTCCATCAAGGAGCTAATAACGCCCTTTAGAATCAGTGAATTTATGTTCCTAAAGAGGCATCTATATTTTTTTTCCTGCACAAAAACATTTCATCTAAAGTTGTTACAGAATTCTTTCCTTTTTCACTTTTTTCCTCTAGGCTGAGTGAGATATATTAAAGATTTTATAAAAATATGAACAGTTACTTCATTTGTCAGAGGGAATCTCTATGTAATGTCACAGTTTTTGAATCTTCTTTTTGAAATTCCCATTAAATATGTATAAACAGACCAACAGTTTTAGGATGCTATATTGACTAGGCATTTTTCTTTTTTCATACTCCATATACAGTATACGTTTTGCAACATAGGAACAAGCACATGACTTTCCCAGAGAGGCACAAGTATGGGTTGCAGGAGGGGCTGCAGCAGTTGAGATAGCTGCCTAGTCTCCTCTTACATTGCAGCAAAGTCTTCCTCTTCTCTTTCGCCTTCCAGGGTTGCACTCCCAATTCTGCAATTCTGGCGTTCCTTTTTTCTCTTGTTTCTGGAAATCTTGCCAAGTCTTTAGACTGGGAGTGGTGAGGTAGGCCTGATTATCCTATCCACTCTCCTTAACTTAGCAGTTGCTAAGTTATTACCTGGATATAGAAACAATTGTTTGAATTGTAGGTGATTGTGTCTGGTTTGTTGTAGTTTTAATTATTTGTTTACTGGATTAGCTATTATGTTGTGAACTAATTTTATTGGGTAGAATTTAACTGCTTTTTTTCCCTGAAGGGTCTTGGTAAAAGATGCATCATCATCATCTTATATTAAGAATTTGGAATTGGCACTTTAATTTTTTTAAATAGTCAGGAGATGGGGGCTGATCAGAGAATTAAGCCTGTTAATTCCATCAGTCTTGCTAATGACCACCTAGGGGTGAGTGGGCATTAAGACCTGCCCGAAACTGCATTTTTCCTGGGGCTGTTTTCAAGTGCTTCCTGAGTCGCCTGCTAACTTAACAGGGGAAAATAAAGCACTGAGGAAGGCACTGATGCTATCAAGAGGCCTGATGGGAAGCCTCACTCAAGCAGTCTTAACTTTGAAGAATTATACCTGATGGGTGAAGTCTCTGCTTTGTGTCCACCAACCAGACTTGGCCCTCTGGAGCCTCTGTGCTTCAGACAGGCTTTTCTGTGCTAATTTGCAGAAGGAGGCCATAGTAGCTATCAGGTTTACTACTTATAGCTGACTGTCATTAATCCACAGTTTAGATTTAATCTGTGTTCAACATTTAGAGCACAGCTACCATTGGGGGTGCAGTGGCCTAGGGGTTAAGACGGAAGATTGGCAGCCTGAGTTCAAGACCCAGGTGTTGTATAACAAGATGAGCTCCTGCTATTTGCCCCAGCTCCTGCCAACCTAGCAGTTTGAAAGCATGCAAAATGCAAGTAGATAAATAGGTGCCACCTAAATTGGTGGGAAGGTAACAGTGTTCCATGCACATTAGTGCATAGTTATGCCAGCCACATGACCACAGAAGTATCTTCAGACAAATGCTGGCTGTTTGGCTGGACATGACTAAAAGGAGAAAGCTTTACTATTTTTTTACCAACATTTAGAATGCATTAAAACGCTGTCTTCCACTGAGTTGGTCAATTGCTCCTCTGCCTCTAGGGCTGAACCTTGGAGAAAACTCAGGCCTGGCTTAGACAGGCAAAAGAGGGGAAAATTGGGGGCAGCTCCTTTGTGCTGCCTAAGCACTTGGCAGATGAGGCAGCAAGGGGACTCCCAGCAAGGACCTTGGAGGAGCCTCTCTTGCTCCTGCTGCTGGGATGATTGGGACCAGGCAAGGCAGGTCTGCAGGGATCCAGGTCCAGCCCCCCCTGAAGGGTGCTCTCTCTCAGCAGCACTCTGAGTGTCCCCAGGGGCAATGGGCAGCTGGGGCAGAGCATCTTGCTATTCTTGCTATTCCATGGTCTAGCATCAGTCAATGACTAGAGAGTTCCTGGGGAGAGCCCCACATGCAGCATTATGGAGACTGTTTTATTTAAAAAGACATAGCATGGCAGGATTCTCTGTAAACTTCTCTTTCCAATTGCTTGGAAAGAGCTGCAGCATCTGGGTAGAGCCTCAGTAAGGCTCAAAGAGAAAAAAAGGTTGCCCAGACAGGAATGGAGACACTCATTTGTCAGAATGCTCAGAGAAGCAAAATTGTCTGGCTCAGCCAAGGGGAGGCTGCAAACAGAAACTATCTCTTTCGGGTCCATGACTCCTGTTGAGGAGGAAATGGCTTGACAAGCACCATCCCAGAAATTGTGTTTCACACACACACACATTGCACACACTTTTAAAATTTGCAAGGTTGGTTTTGAAGTAATGATCTGTTCCTCAAGCTACTAGGGAATCTTCTGCAAATCAGACACTGCAAGATGCTTTTTTCATATGGAAGGGTTATAAAGAAATCAAGAGTGTCGCATTGTCCATACCCTATTTAATCTGTGAATAATTGCTTTAATTATTTCTGATCAATATTTCCATTCCATAGGTAAATTTACTTCTTGAATGGCCAGACACCTTACATTATCCAACCAACAACCCCCTAGCTGGTCAGGTTAATCCCTCCTGTTTCCTGAATAAAGTTTAGTTTAAAACTAAGGTGAAATACAAACACTGCAAGCACAGATACCTGCTGCCCCCCAAGTGCCCTCCCCCTCTTTTTAGACAGGTTTGAGCTTTTTTATTTCTACCCCCTTGAAAGGATGGGTCTGGTCTTCCCACCTTTCCTTCCTAGGTTGAGCTGGTTCAGCAGGGAGACCACAAGCATTCTGGAAATGGGAAGCAGGGGGGACAGCTCTGCTCTTCTCTTTCCAGCAAGCCAACCAGTTGGTGGCTTCTTTAGTATGTGGTCACTCCTCAGTCCAGCTGGCAAGGTAGCCAGCCATGTTGGAAAGTCCAGTACTCATCACTGCAGGCAACTTTTGAGGGGAGCTTTGAACTCCTTTCCTGTCTTGGTTCTTGCACAGGGTGGAAAACACTATGGTAATAGCAGAGCATGCATGATTTTGGGAGGCATGGACAGAGTACTTGGGAGTGGATGTGAGGTCAGAAAAGATGCAGCTGCCAACAGGTGCAAGGTCCCTAACAAGGTCCCTAGGTGCGAGGTCCCTAGCAAGGCACCAGGCCCAGGCTGAGCCCCCAGTCCTGGTCTGGAGAGTTACTGCTTCTGGAGGCTATCTGGGCTGGAGACGAGCTTCTCTGCCTACCTACATCTCCTTTGCTTAGCATGGCCCTTCGGCCCTCAGTCTTGCTGCACTGCTCATGCACTTCTTCACTCATGGGCAGAGACTTTGCGGGGAAGCCCTGGGTGGAGCCTTGCCCCAGAGGAAGTGGTCTTCTGCCAGACAGGCAGGACAGTTGCTCCAAGTGGGTGTGCTAGTTATTTCCCCAGAAAGCATTTCTAAAGGCTTTGGCTGTAAGTGTAAAAAAGTTAAGTGTCCCAGTTGTGGAGGGTGTATAGAAGCCTGCTTTATATTTTTTTTCCATTTGCTCCCCCCCGCTGCCTTCCTTTCCATGCAGATGTGTGCCCTCTCTTGAGCCCCCATTCCCCAACCTGCTGCTCTGTGCCATGAAGAGTTGGCCTGAGTGTGGATCTTTTGCTCCCAAGAAGTGCTGTAGTTACTGCTGCGATACCAATCCTGGTACTGTTGGAGGTTTATACACAATCTATTACTGTAGCAATATTTTAAACATTTGCAAACTTTCTTTAAAAAGGCAACTGACTTTTTTTTACAAGATGTTATAAGAAAATGTTTCACCTTCTATCCAGAAGGCTTTGTCAATTCCATGTAAAAAAGGAAGGAATGATAAGAAAATATGTATGCTTCTAAAAAGGGGGTGGGGGCAGGATAAAAGAAATTTAGAAAATTTTAAGTTTTTAGAAGTGTATATATTTTCTTCAGGCGTGGTGGCACAAGTGGTTACAACGCTCGGCTTGTCAGCTGGAAGGTCGGCAGCCCAAGATCAAGATCTGGTGCTGCCATGCAACAGGGTGAGCTCCTGTTGTCCACCTCAGCTCCTGCCAGCCTAGCAGTTCAAAAACATGCAAATGAAAGTAAATAAATAGGTACCGCCTACTTTGGTGGGAAAGGAAACAGAATCCATGAGTCTTTGGCATCTAGTTATACCGGCCACATGATCATGAAGTATCTTCAGATGAATGCTGGCTCTTAGGCTTGGAAACAGAGATGAGCACCCTCAAGCTTGTCATGATATAACTTTTTTACCTTTACCTTTATATTTTCTCACCATTCTTTCCTTCTTTACATGGAATTGACAAAGCCTTCCGGATAGAAGGTGAAATGTTTTCCAATAGCATCTTGTAATAAAAGTCCAGTTTTTTAAAGAAAGTTTGCCAATTTTTGCAATTTTGCTCCAAATCATGACCTGCATTAATGAGAATATACACAGACACAATCTATTACAATTTTTAACCTCTCTTTGTCTAGTATGTATTAAAGTAAGAGACTCAGGGTGGAATATGTTAGGATTGTCAACAAGTTGCAAGTCCTCTTTAATTTCTGGTATGGGATGGGTGCATCTTTGAGTGGTCTGAATGAGCACAGATTTGCTGGACAAATGACTGGGGCCCAGTTAATCCTGGAGCCTCTTCTGTGTCTGGATGCCATCTGAGCTAGGTTTCCAAAATTCATAAAAGGCATGAGACCTTTTCCAATAGAATTTGCAAAAGTAAAAGAGATTTGAGGTGAGCGAGTCCTTCCATTGTAAACCTCAGTTGCTGTCTTATTCTCTACTTATTCTGTACTTATAGTCAAGATCTCTGTTGGCAATAGTGAACCAGCTGAACCAACATTCCTTCACCCCTGAACATTTTTATAGGGGTGGTTGGTTTTAATCCAGTCAAATCCTTGAAAAAAGCCAACTTTGGGTGAAGAAATGCCCTCCTTGTCTTCATTTTAAGTTGCCAATCATGTACTCAATTTCCCAACCCAGTTTTATTGAACAAGTGGACCTAGTTGATTTCACAAACCCTTAGTCAGTTTCACAATGCCTTGACTTAGTTTCCCTTGCTTGTCTCAAGAAGCATGAACCAAGTGGTTGTGAAGCTTATGAGTTATCAGCTGCTGCATGGATTTCACTCAGCTCTTCTCTTCTGTTCAGCCTGCTCTTTTCTCACCAACATGTTTTAAGCTGATTTCCTTCTCTGGTTTGCATATCTGAGAAGGAGGCTGTCTGGACTCTTTAGGTGGAGAAGCCAGCTGTAAATTGCTGTCCTGATCCAGATTCAGAAAACCAGCCTCTTTCTTTTCCAAACGCTCTCACTTTTTCCTTCTTTGCGGGAGGTTAGTGAGGCTGTGACCCTAGTCACCCTTTCCTTCAACTGGGTCAGGAGTCTCCAGAAGACCTTGGGAAAGCATTCTATTTTGCTGCCCTGGGTGTAAATGCAAACAGAATTTAATTTTTGGTGATGCAACTGACAAGGTTTTGCTCTTTGCAGCAGACTGCCTTATCTGCTCCTATCTGTTTTTCTTCACATAAGCCAAAGATCAGGAGTCATTTGCCAGCTCCTGAGTACTTGGAGCAAAGCAAACATTCAAGTGACATGGGCTGATACAAGCTCTCTTTAGAATCCCAGGTACCTCCATTAATCATCTTGTCAGGAAAGAGGAGTTGGTGAAGATCACAGGAGGTTTTCCTGCGCTGCTAGCCAGGAGGGCCTAGACAAGGTTTGGGATAAACAGGCTCTTTGCTAAACCTAGATGGATGCTGGATGGGGAGGAGATGGTGGCTCTGGGCACACTTTTCTCCCCACACACCTTTGTGGTAAGGGGTGGTTAATCTTCAGCAGCTGAGTAGGGAAAGCACTGTGCTCAAGAGTTTTCTTTTGCTTTCTGAAGTGGCAGAAAGTAGGTTGTAGAAGTGAACCTGTGTGCAGTTCCCTGGATTGCATCCAACAACTCCTTGGCAAGCCAACTAACTCCAGAAAGTAATACTGCTTCTGATTCAGGTTTCATGCTGTGCATGTGATGGAGAGGATTGCATGTGCGTGCAGGTTAGGATCATGTCCATTGCCAAGAGCCAAGCAAACCTTGGAGAGCAAACACCCACAGCAAAGTATCTCCAGCTAAAAATGGGCATCTCTGTTTCCTGATTGAGAGCACTGGAGGGTCCAGGATCAAGTCTCCCAAGGGGAAACAAGAGAGGAGTGCAGCTTGCAACAGCTGATGAAAGAGGGTGGGACTTTGGGAGAATAATGTGCTAAGAAATGACAGACATGTGCCTGCTTTGTCTGCCCTTGGGCATGCTCACATGAGATCCTGCCTCTCTCATTTCCAAATGCCCTGTGCAAAACACTTGCTTTGTCAATGCAAAAGTTGGAAGGTATCACTTGGCATTGGCACTCGGTCCTCAGCAGCAGGCTTAGGCAGGTGTCCAAACCATTATGTCAAATTGTCATAGGAGATATTTGATGAAAAAGATCTTGTCCCAAGGGGGCATTTTGAATGAAGAGATGCAAGCAGAGGGATGCTCTCAGAATAGCATGGCCTTCTTGGCCAACTGCCCATGGAGATGGTTATCCAGGAAAGAGATGCCCTCAGCCTCATGGCATCTTTGTGGTTGGCTGGATGTTGAAGGACATTAACTGCACCAGGCAGGCAGGTAGACAGGCCAGCAGGCCTCAAGCTTAGCCAGGGAACATGCCAGCACATTGCTAGGATTGCAGTCTCTAGGTCAATGGCTTCTCTGGACCCCAGTCTTTCTTGAAAGGGGATTGGCTGCTGAGCACCAGGCCTTAGGCAGATGGGCAGCTTCCTCGATGTCTGTGTGCCTTGTTTTGCCCTTTTAGCAGCCTGGCATGGGAAGACATGTTGGAGGCATGGTGTTCTCAGCCTTGCAGGTCACCATGGACCAGGAGTTTCTGGTAAGAGGGCGAGGGCAAGGGCAAACTCTTGGTGCTGCTTCTTCAGAGCTGAAGTGAGGGTGGCATTCACTCTGCTCCCTGGCTGATCATCCTGTCTTGTAGTCTCTTTGAGTTCTTCTCAAAGACAATGACTTCCTTCTGCTCTGTGAGATTTGCCCCATTCTTCCTTCATCCAGTGCCCAGCCACCCATCTCTGGCCCTTTTCTTTCTCCAGCCAAGTGATCTGCACAGGAGGTAACTGGCTCCCTGTGGGTGGGAGAGAGAAGGGGGACCTCAAATCAAGGCAGGAGCTGGGTGTATTCCCAACAGAGCCTGGAGGGACTGGGGGATTGAGTGCCTTCTTCACCAGGAAGACTGACTTGGGGCTGGAGTGTTCTGAGTGAAGTGGTCAGAGCCAGCTAGGTTCAAAGAAAGAAGAAATATGCATGAGAGAAATTTACATAATTTGTATAACTCTCAGCTCCATTACCTTGGCAGAGAGTTGGGCTACCCCAATGGGGTAGACTTAATTTTCTGTTTGTGATCAATGGATTTCCTCCCATGGATGATATGACTTCAATTTCAAACCCTGAAGCATGGACTCAAGTCATAATTTGGGAAAAAATCTCTGCAAAGCCCAGGTGGGATGTTTTGGCTTTTATCCTGCCCATGTCCCAGCAACTCAGGCTTAACCTGTCATCCCATGGCCACCCTTTAACTTCTAATGGAAGTTTCTAGACTAGCACTATTAAAGAACCTGTGCAAAGTATTGTGGCACCCCTGCTTTAAGAACTATGGGCTAAACATAAATATCCCCTCTGCATTTTTAGTTTCTGCAACTGTGGTGCCCAGAGCATTTCCTGGGGCTTTGGCCCTGATCTGCTATCCTTCTGCCTTTCTTCATCTGTGCTTACCTCCTCTGGGCCCCTCCCTGCTGCCTGAAGTCTTTCTACTTCTGCCGCCTTCTCCCAGCCTGAGCTGCTGCAGAAGAAGCCCAGACTGAATCCTGCCCTTGCTCTCTTGGCCAGCCTAACCTCTTTCTCCCCCTTTTCCAGCCCACGACCTCCCCTCTAACAAGGCCTTGGCTCCAGCACAGACGGGCAGCCACTTGCAATGTCTCTCTGTCCACTGCACGGACGACATGGGTGATGCCAAGGGTCGGACTGCAGTGCCAACATGGAGATCCCTGCACTCAGACATCTCCAACAGATTTGGGACTTTTGTGGCTGCCCTGACTTGAAGAGGAGGAGGAGGAGAAAGAGAAGAAGAAGAAAAGAAGAGGAAAAGGAGACATTTTTTTCTGTTCCTTTTATGTTTAATGAGCCGCTGCTACTAGTAGGACTGTTTTTCTAGGTTGGTATCTGTTTAGTGGCATACAGACTGGCAAAGGTTAATTTAAAATAAACTCAACCTTGAAAGAAAGAAAGAAGATAAAAACATTGCCATTTTTCCTGCCAATGATCTCTCTGCAGTTGACCAGAGGAGCACTGGAAAGAACATGGAGCAGTGATTGCAAGCAGGCCTCCTCCATCAGGACCATGTCACAGGAAGTCAGGACAGGTTTAAGGTTTTCATGCTCCCCTCCTCCCTTTCCATATGACTGAGATAGAATCTGGAGAGCAGGCCAGAAGTCCAAACCCCTCAGAGGGAAATTGTCACCCTGAAAGGCATCCAAGGGACCCTGAGCTTTCTGCCTTGCCTGCACACAAGAGCTAAATCTTTAATGCTCAACTAAGGATTCAGACAGTTCTTTGTTTTATTGGAGAGTGAGAAGGCAGATGGGTGGGTGGGTGGGAATGCAGGGAAGGAAATAGATGGCCTCTCCAATGCTTCAGATGTGCTCCTCTCATCGCTTTAGCCAAAACATGTGAATTTAAAAATAAGTCCCAGGAACTTTTGGGCATTTTGCATCCAGTTAAGTATCCAGGAAATTACTGATATCATTTTCCCTTGTGATTTTACCAGCCTTCCCCTGACTATAGCTAGTCCTCGACTTACAACCACAATTGGGACTGGAACTTCCGTCACTAAGCATTGCAAACTTTAAGTGATATTCGAAGCTTTGACTTAACGAATTGAATCTGCTTGCCTAGTCCTTCTTTCTAATGGCTCCAATCTCAGAAGCTTTATCCACCTCTGATGTAAGCTATTAAGAACAAATCATAGAACTCTGAACAGTTGCTAAATGAATAGTTGTAAGTCGAGGACTACCTATAAATGAGTCCAATATTTCATTATATTTCTCTATACAAAGTCTACATCTATAGGCAATCCATTCATAAGGGGCAATGGCAATCAAATCTGCAATCCATGAATAAGTAGATTCTTTTTCCAATGCTGAAATCTGCTAACCTTCAAAATCATCCCCTTTGTCTCTTTTGGCACACAAAACAGCCAAGATTTCAAGCTGCTCCCCGCAAACTGATCTCAGGCACAAAAGATCTACGTATATTCTCATTAATCCCGGCTATGTCTTGTAGCAAAATTGCAAAACAATTTTGCAAGCTTCCTTAAAAAGCCAACTGGACTTTTATTTCCAGATGTTACAGGGAAATGTATGTGATGATATTTGTATTGGATGGGAGTTGAAATGTTTCCCTGTAACATCTGTAAAGAAAAGCCCAGTTACCTTTGTAAGAAGATTTGCAAAAAAAAAAAATTGCAATTTTTAAAATACTTTTGCTACTCAGGCATGAAAAATGCTTACTGGGGACCCCCTCCTTAGGCAAACAGTTCAGCAAAGGAATCTTGGGCACTTTGATCGGATGAATAACATTCAAAAGTCTAGACTTCTCAGGACAGGAAGTTGCCTGCATCCAGACAACCTGCTGTGCTGCTTCTCCTTTTGGGCTGCCCAGTTTTCGACGGAATCGTACTGCAGCAAAGGCACCGAAGGGCAGACACTCATTTTGCACCTGGAATCTGCCCATCTGCATTGCAATAGGAATGGGCATTCGGCACTTGTGAAGGGCCTCGTGTTGATCTGCTTATGTGGGTTATGCAAAGGAGGAGGTTTGCAAGGATCCTGGTCATTTAAGAAGTGCCTCTAGCCACTCTTTCCCAACCCTGGCAACTTTAAGATGTGTGGACTTCAACTCCCAGCCAGCAAGCTGCTGAGGCTGAGAAATACTATTTTAAAGATTACCTGGCATGAACCCCTCAAAGCATCATTATTTTTTATGTAGGTTCACCCAGGATTCTGAAAAAAAGAGAAGGGGGCCTCTCTTATAGAGAGGCAGTTGGTTGGGGAATTCTGGGAGTTGAAGTCCACACATCTTAAAGTTGCCGAAATTGAGAAACACTGCTTTAAAGGTTGCCTGGCATGGACACCTTCAAGCGTCATCATCATTTTTTTCAGGCTCTCCCAGGATTCTGAAAAAGAGAAGAGGACTTTTAATGAACCACAGAGAGATGGCTGGCAGGGAATTCTGGGAGCTGAAGTCCACACCAAAGTTAAGAAACACTGCTCTATGCTAATGCAGAAGGCTTTTCCTTCTTGTCCTATCACCAGTTCAACCCAAATCCTTGGATTAAGTCTTCCAAAGCGGAGGCTGAGCTGTTCAGTCCCCCCACCCAGTCCTTGATCCTTATTGTGGACATGAAAGCTTCTGGGATTTGACTCATATTTCCTCTGTGGCTGGAGGCAGATACTACTACCCCAGCCCTTTTCCTGACCTCTCTGGTGAAGCACACCGACTTCTGTTCCTTTGGGCTGGGGCAAGCAGTCCTTTTGCACAGGAAATCCAAACTCCCCCGTTTTGGAATCCTGCAAGGAGTGGGAGAAGGGAAAAGGGAGGGAAAGGAAGGGCATTTCAAGGGGAGAGCTGACATCCAGATGGAAAAAACCTGGCGGATGCTGGCCAGCCTCTGGGAATGGGGCATCTGTTTCCCTTGTGGACATCCAGGGCGCGTAGAGAGTAGCGAGTCACAGAATCCGAATGATGGAATGCAAGCTCGTGCATGTGCGGCACCCTAGCCAGGAGCCAAGGGGGGCTTGCCCCAGAACACATCCATCAAACAGACAGCAGGAAAATCCCCGCCTGACCCCATCATAATCCTCACAACGACGCACTTCCTTCGGTTCAGGAAAAAGAGGAGTTGGCCTCGCAGGTGTATCTGGGGATGGGAGCAGCTGGTGAAAAAATTAAACTGCGTGCAGAGAAGAGGAAGGTGGCTAAGGGACATTTGGACCAGTTCAAGCCTTGAATGAGCAGTGGGAGAAATGGTAGGGAAATTATGGAAAGGGCTGGGAATTCGTGCCCACACAGCTGGTCTCTGCTGGCTTGCAAGCTGCTCCCTTGTTCCAGCAGTCTAGAGAATGCTGAGAAAAGAGGCAGCTGCTTTAAAACAGTGTTTCTCAAACTTGGCCGCTTTAAGATGTGTGCACTTCAACTCCCAGAATTCCCCAGCCAGCATGGGAGTTGAAGTCCACACACCTTAAAGTTGTGAACATTGAGAAACACTGTTTTAAAGCATCTGCATCCCTGTATTTTTTCAGGCTTACCCAAGAAAAGAGAAGGAAGGCTTATAATGAACCACAGGTAGCAACAGAAGAGCTCAATGTATTTGTAGCTCAGGGTTGAATTGTGAGGTCCTTGGTGCTTTCTGAGCTTGCTTGTTTTCTTGAAGATGTTTCATTACCAAACCAGGTAACATCATCAGCGCACAGGTAGTTCTCAACTTACAACCATTTGTTTAGCGATGGTTCAAAGTTACCAACGCACTGAAACATGACTTATGATCAGACCTCGCACTTTCAGCAGCATCCCCACAGTCACATGATCATAATTCAGGCACTTGGCAACCAGCACATATTTATCATGGTTGCAGCATCCCAGGGTTACACGATCAACATTTACAACCTTCCCAGCAGGCTGCCAACAAGCAAAGTTAATGGGGAAGGCCGGATTCAATTAACAACCCCATGATTCACTAAATTGCAGTTCACTTAAGAGTGGCAAAAAAGATCATAAAATCGAGTGCGCCTCATTTAACAACTGCTTTGCTTAGCAACGGAAATTCAGGGCCTAATTGGGTGATTGTAACTCAAGGACGATCTGCACTGCTTGTGCAAGATCCCAAGTATCTTTTCGAAATTGTATTCAAGGAGGGCCCAGTTTTAGTTTTAGCCCCCAAGGAGATGCATTTGTGGAACTTAAAGTTAATCTTGTTTGGGTTTTCATTGTTTGGTCCAGCAGTCCTCAGTCAGGGACCATATGACCCCCCCTGGGGCCCTAGGATGCTCAAGGGAAAATGGAGTGCATGGCAAGTGCAAAGGAGGCCACCAAAAATCAAAGTGTATTATACTGCAAATACTGTCTAGCTGACACCAGAAAACACACCAATTACTGTCCCAGGTCAAGGGGCCACAGGAGAAAACCAAGGTAGAAAGGAAGCCACATGCAAGAAAAGGTTGAGAAACACTGGCTTAATCTGTTGTATGTACCAAGTCTCTGTGACAAGCTTATTGTTCCATGTATCATGCAAATCCAGAAAAATAGGTTAATTCCCTAATCAGATTAAACGAGTTTTGTATTCAACCAATAATAATATACAAACATGCATAAACACTACAATATGTAATTTCTGGGAGCGGGTGGCTATAATCTAAATTATAACATAATACCTATTACTACTATTTTTATTCACACCAACAACCTGGCTTAATCATCCATTCCCAAATGCAGGTAGGGAGGTACCCATAGAAATACGAGGGCCATTCTTGAAATATTTTATATATTTGTTTGGGCAATTTTATTTAGCCATCCAACTCAAAAAACAGGGTGGCTAGATGAATTGGAAAAATACATCAAATAAATAAACAAATATTCAAAATGGAATGCACTGGTTTTCAAACAAAGAGTGTGAAATCTACTGCTTGGCTTACAAAAGTCTAAGCGACATAACTCAGTTGTCACTAGCTATCTTTGATGGCCAGCACTGGGTCTGTTGAAATTGAGCAAGAGAAAGGCCAATGGGTTGGAATGGAAAGAAAATAAGTTCAGGGTTGGAAATCAAGAGGAATTTCCTGACGGGGTGTGAAGTTGCAGATCATTTTTCTTAGAGCAGAGGCAGAATCTCCTGGCTAGAGACTTTCAAATGCACAGGAGGCCGAGAGGCAGGGAGGGCTTAGTGAGGATTCCTGCATGTGGATGGGGTTGAATTAGATGACCTCTAAGGTCCCTTCCAATGCAAACATTATATGATTCTAGGATTCTGAACGATAGCAACAGTGAAATTTAAGGAGGAGTAAAGGAATTACACATATAAAAATACAAGTAGAAAAATAGGTACCGCCTCATTGGTGGGAAGGAAACAGCGTTCTGTGCACCTTGGTTCTTTGGTTCTGAAATGGAAATGAGCACTGCCTCTTAGGGTCGGACACAGCTGAAAGGGAAAACCATTACCTTTACCTAAAGGAATTGCACACACCTAGGAGTTTTCAGAAATGATAAAGAGCAAAACTGTAACACGCAGTGATTTTTCTTAAAGGACTTTCTCCCTTGTAAGAAACTGCCCAAATTCTGGGGAGATTCTGTAGGTGGAAGTTAATTTGCATGGTACAAATGAAGTCTTTGAACCTCCCTTTTGATAGTTCCATAGATAGGGGTTAGAAGAGCTGGGGTAGAAGTTAAAGATGCTGCATACGAAACCAGGAGACTGCGAGTTCTAGTCTAGCCCTAGGCACAAAGCCAGTGGGGTGACTTTAGATCATTCCCCCTCTCTCAGCCCTAGGAAGGAGAAGAAAACAAGGATAAACCACTTCTGAAATCTTTCCAAGAAAACTTGTTGGCGTAGCTGCTAGGAATCAAATCTGACTCAGCAATAAACCAAAGATAGTCTATAGGTTTGTTAATTGTGACTAGGGTGGAGGCAGAGCTCTAAGAATTCCTTTGCATTTTTCAATCTGGCTTGTTCAGACATTTTTATTATTTCCAGTTCAAGTGATTCTGTACACTGTCTGTGCCAAGGCAGATGAGCAACAAAGCATCATGTCTTTTGATGACTAGTTGATGCTTGTGGATATCTGCAGCTAATATGGTAATTATAAGTTTATTACGTAACTCAGAGATCTCAAATGCAGTGTTTCTCATCTCAGCAATTTTAACATGTGTGGACTTCAACTCCCAGAATTCCCTAGCCAGAAACCTTTCTCTAACGTGTCCAACCTTAATTATGAGTACTGTATTCTCTACTAGTACAAATACATTAATATGCAGAGGAGCATGCACTGTGGATCAGGTTAGTGCCCTGAATACCTTTCCCCTGTCTTTTAAACAATTTTTAACATTCCTTGCCTCTTTTAAATTTTACATGCTGTTTTTATGCTTTCAATATTTTATTTTACACTGCCCAGAGTCACTCTATGAGAGTGATGGGCGGTTCTTAAATATGATAAATAAATGCATAAATATAATTTGTTAATACAATTATAATATTTATTTATTATATCATATTACTATTTAATTCATGTTTGTTTTTGATGTTGGAGGATACTGGAAGGTTTTAAGGGGCAAAATAAAACACGGAGGTTCATGCCCCCCATTGTATCCTGATATTCCCTTCCAAGCTGAGTGGCCCCCATTCCCTTTTGAAATGCAGCTGTTAATATGCAAAGCATCTTAACAATGCAGCTCTGAAACCAAAGGAAATTGTGGTCCTCTGCACCATAGGAAGGCAAGATACGGGATAAAGTGTGTTGGAAAAAGACATTGCTGGCTTTGTGGAAGCCTAGCAAACCTGGGCTGCAAAATCCAGACCAACCACTAGATGACAGGAAAGAGATCCTGGACAGTTTAATTCTTTCTTGCCCCCTAGTGGATGTTGGGGGTTTTGCAGTATGGTTGCACTCTGCTGATCCAGCTTGTAAGCCGTATGGAAAAAATGGAAGAAATTGCAAGAGTTTCTACGTAAAGTATGAGAACTTCTCCAATGGTAATCATGGACTCCTTGTTTTCAGCCTAAACCCTTCAGTAATGCCATCGGGGTGAAGAGGGAAATGAACCTTATGGGGAGGGAGGGAGAGAAAGAGAGAGAGAGAGAGAATTTCTCCCATCTCTGGTTTCCCAGTCCTAAAAAAAATCATTGTTCTCTCAGCTGCTATAAGCATTCAGGAAAAACTCCCCCAGGCACCTATTGGGGAGAAGAAAGGCAAGTATGGAAGAGGACTTTTGTTTCCAGGCCATAAAAGAGGAGAAAAGGAATAAACCTCCCTTCTACACCCACTGGAATCCCAAAAGTAGATTCCAGACTGGTTCATTTTTAAAGTGTTTGCCAACTTGGGCATAAAAACCCTTCTCATGCCTCTCTACAACCAGCTTCTTTTTTCCCTGAAATTTCATCCATCTTCCTTCTGACACCCAAAGTCTCCCTGTCTATAGTCGGGGTGAATCAAAGAACACAATAATGACCCTGGCCGCACACAGACCTAACTGT
>JANHZU010002716.1:78361-103458 GCA_032468055.1 Acrochordus granulatus | reverse complement strand
TGCCTCACCATCATATGGGTGCCAGTGTGCTCCTGGTTCACAATGAGGTAGTCCTGTGAGTGTGCGCGCGCACACACATCTTGTGGCTGTCCCTTCCAGCAGGAAAACAGGGGATCTGCCTTTCTCAAGTCAAGGGGATCTGGCCTTATGCTCACCCTCCCCATGGGTGCAGCACTTTGAAGCATCCCATTTTAATACACAAAATCCTGCTTGGCGGGTGTGTGCCCGTGTGTGTAATTGAAATGCCTCTAAGAGCCCTTCTGTCCCTCATCCTGGGGGGAGGGCTTTAATAAGCAGTCCTTTTCTGACAGGAGGAATTATCTATGGTGGGGCTCCTCAGCTATGACAGTTTAATCAGAGCTTGGAAATCAGGGACACCATATTCTGTGCCTGCTTGGGGTGGAAATGGAGGCTTCCATTCCATGGCAATAGGGGGAGGGCAAGCATAATTCCCCTTGTGTGAACTGGATCCCACTTTCAGATGAGGCAAGACCAAAAGGAGGTCATCCCGCTTGCTTGGATGGTCCAGGTATGAATTCAGAGCTTTCTTCCTTGAGGATCACTGCCCAGGGTTAGTACTCCACAGGCTACACCATGCTGAGTCTGCAGTGGCTGCTTAGATTTTCTCAAACCTCCCTTCCTTTCCTGTAGCCTGGAAAAGCAAGTCCTCCATGACTGGAATTAAAATTATGATGGGGGAGGAACATTTGCTTTCTATTGTATGGCTTGGCTGTACTTCTGTCTCACACATTGATACAACCTGGCCCTGAGAAGGCCAAGTTCCTTGTGATGGGACTTGTGTGTCAACAGAAGAGAACCCTAAGCCAGCTTGGATTCTGAGACATCCCTTTGGGGATCCTTCAGTGGCAAAGCCTGGAGAAAGAACAATTTCCAACAACAAGAAGATGTACTTGGAAACACCAAGCAGTGGGCTTGCCCAAGTCTGAAGTTTGGCTTGCAAAGATGCACCTGTAATAGGGTGGAAGAGACAAAAGAACAAAACTGATGCCTGCATGGAAATGGCCAATAAGCAAGTGAGGACCAGATCAACACACCTGATTATTCTGCACTCTGCAGGGGGAAGGACACAAGGAAGTTGCATTCCAGAGGCCAGTTTCTATGCCTCCTCTTCTTCCCCAGATGAAAGGGAGAAGGCTTGTCTCACCTCCAAATTACAACGTCTTACAGAGTTTCCATGGAGTCTCTTTTGGGACCATATTGGCTTAAAAGAGATGCTTTCAGTACCCCTCATGGACTTATGAGCAGGTGATGAGAAAATACAGCAGTGTAGAGCCAAGGGGGGGGTGATTAGCATGTCAGGACCTCGTGGTGCCATGACAATATGTGAGTGGAGACATGGACCCTCCTTCCAGATTCCAGAATGGCACCCACAGTGGAACAAGCAAGGCTTCAAAGAAGAAGATTGCTGCTCGCCAGGAGCAGGGAGGCAAGGAGAACAAGTGACGGCAGGTAGCCCTTCACTTCTTTGAAAGTGAGGCACTCAAATGTCTGAGCAAGTACTGAGATGCACCCCAGAACAAGTCAGGGCCAAACTTTTCAAGTCATCTTTGGAGGGTCTTAAGATCAACTTGGCTGGAACTTATATCTAACCTGGGCTTGGTCTGGGGCATTCCAGCCATGTCAGACGACAGGCTTCAGCGTAAGCTCCCTGCCCCTGTTAATGCAGCATCTTGCACACTGTACCAGACAGCGGAAGGTCTCCATGATCTGTGCAGCTAACTGTAGCCCTGCAAGGAGCAGCCAGGCCAATTGGAAGGGGGCATGCAACTCAGATGGTTGCCTTCTTCCAAGAAGCCAGTAGCTGGCTTTAACTTCCCAGTCCCTGGATCTGTGAAAATTGTTGTTGCTCATTAAAGCAGAGGGCCTGGAGGTAGCAGACAAGCCTTCTCTTACCTATGGAGGGGAATATGCGGCTGAGCAAAAGCATACCTGGGAAGGGGCTGAAATGCCTCATTTCCTAAGAGAGGAGAGCTTTCTTCTGGACACATTAGGGTAGGACGACTACTATTATGTAGAATCAGCTGGGCTCTTGTGGATCCTCATCCACATTCAGATTCTTGCCTGCAGGAGGAAGCAGGGGGTGCTACAGAACGGGGGGGCTTGGTTACCCACCTCCTCAAGCAGGCATCAGCGGGCAGACAGACCCTGATGGAAGGGATGGACCCAATGGCATCTCTACCACTGTAGCTGGTCTTTGGGGCATGAAGAAAGATGGGGGGAGGTCTCTCTCCCCAGAAGCCCATCAAGTGGGCATCAGAATACAAAGGATGTCAGCTTAGCTGGCAAGGAGCCCTCCTGGACTCTTGGTTCAGCTTCAATCTTACCACATGTAAGACTCTTATATCTGAGGGTTCAGCCCCCTTTATTTTTTTTAAATACTTTTTAGTCCAACTTGTCATGTGTGAGAAGGAAAAGAGGCTTTTAAATCCATTAGAAAAAAGGGAAGGCAAAAAAGCTGCCATGTGATGGGGGCTGGTGGTGGCATGGCAGGAAATGATGGGGAAATTAAAATTCAGCTCCAACAGAAGGCTGTAGCGCTGTTCTCCCAGCATTGATCGGTTCCAGCATTTGACTTTCAACCATGACAAAACTGTGGGCAAATTAATTGTTCTCAGGATATTAGGCATCAGAGTCCATTAATCCTCTCTGGAGTCAGATGTGCCGTGAATACTAATGCGTGCCACAGGAGGGGGGCAGCAATCATATCATTTGGAGGCTGTCTTGATGCTGATGCTGCCTGGGGGGGAGAAAATGGCTGCTAGAAGTGGGAAGAACCCTTCTGCTCAAGTCAGACATTTTCTCAGAGTAAAGGTGATACTATATGGCAGACTTCCTGGAGCTGGGGTTGCCAAAGGAAAGGATGAGTGGCCCTCCATCCCTTGGTGTTTTCCGAGGAAGAGGAGAATGAAAGGTGTAGCATCAGGATTCCAAGGAGATCATAGAATTACTGGCAGACATTCTCCTCCCCTCCCATGTGCCGGACAAAGCATTTGTTCCATTGATTCCTTGCAGCAGGCTGTGTCAGTGTGGTTTAGGGCTCTGGAAGAGCTGCTTTTTAACCATGACCACAATGATGTTGGTGAAGATGAGGATGAAGCCAGTCTCATGCTTCCTCAAAGATGAAGATGCTGCTCAACAGCAGCTGAAGAGGGGAGCAACCGGGCCTGGTTGCCTGAGCCTCACTCTTCTCCAGTTGCCCCCACAGAGGAGATGGATCTTTGAGAAGATGTAGGAAAGGGAAGCTCTTTGGCTGAGCTCCCTCAAAAATCTCCTCTGGAGTCTGAGGAGAAGGGAAATGGGTTGGCTTGTCTCTTCAGCTGAGGCTGTTTTCCAGGGCCAATCAGGAGGGTCTCTAATAACATGAAATAAATAAGGATAGTCCAGTCAAGGAATCCCTAAAGCAACTGACCCAGCCATGTGCATTCACTGGCCAGTTAAAAGCAGAGAGTAAGACAGAAGATGCATGGGACAAAATGTCTTCTTCTGGAAAGGCCAATGTTGGTCTCTTTCCAAGGTGCTGCATCTATCCCTGTCACCAACCTGCTTTCCCACCATGTTTCTTTCCAGAAGTCCACACAATGTGCCCCACAGCTGTGGGGAAGGGACTCCTGCAGGACTCATGGAATGGATATTTGCCAGCTGCAGCTCCTAGGAGGGGGGCAACTGGGGCTTAGGAAGGCCTATCAGCCAGGCCAGGGCTATGAGGCTCACTGGGCCAGCGAAGGCAAAATGAGAGCAGCTCTATATCTGCAGAGCAAGTCCAGGGTCAGCCACAGCCATCTTCCTCTTAATGGGAGCAGCATCGCAGCCACCAAGTAAGAATCACAGGCTATTACCTGACACTTGAACCAAGAGAGATTTACAGCTGTATAAACACAGCATGGGTGCCTTCCACGTGATGTGGAGCTCAAGGCAGAGCTCCTTAATTAATGTCTGTGGAGCCCACAAGGCCACCACAACAACTAGAGCCCCTGGACCCTTAGAAGCCCCCTGCTTTACCTCTGCAGATGGATGTTGGAGACAATCACTGCTGCTGCTTGTTTGTCTGTTTATTGAAGACGATAAGGCTGCCCAACTCATAACATATGATTCTGGGTGGCATGCATCAGTAAAAACAAACAAGACAAAGACAATCCAAATTGGACAGAAGAAATAACATAAAACCCAGTTACTAAACTACGGTTAAACTGGTTGACCACCCAAGAGGGCAGAGGAGCAAGAGGAAACTCAGCTCCTGAAGGTCATAGGGAATGGGAGAAGGACCCTATGGTGGGATTTACCAAAAGGCTGCAGACAAAGATGGACCAGCTCCAATGTGCAGGAAGAGGAAGGTTCTTCCCTGGTTTAGTGAGGCCAGGATTAAAGCTGGGCACACACCTTCGCAAAAAGGAGGGACCCTTTCTAGGGGTTCCTGAGGGAAGAAGGACACATAAATCAAAAACCCCAATGTGCATGGAGTCCTTGGCGAGTACAGCTGCAATAATAAAGTAGTATTGCGGATCGGCCCCTCATCCCTCTGCCTATCTCAGAATATTTGTTGATTTCCAATTGTTTTCGTAAAACTGGTCTGAAGGTGCTGAACTGGGCCAAGTGAGTTGGGAGAACCCAAAGCCAGCGTGTCAGAACAGGATACCATGGAAAGGAAAGGCTGCTTGTTCTCACCTGGCTTGTCTGGGGGTGGGCAATGGCTCATGGGTGCACTCAAAGAGGGTCCATTGACACAGCTGAGTCATCCCATTCCTGGAAGCCAAATGGCAGTTGCCCAGCCAGCAGGACAGCCCTTGGGTGCCAGTCATAGGGCTTAGGGATCACTGGATCTTCTTCTGTGGAAAAAGGGTCTGGGACTGAGGAGGAAGAAGGAATGTTGCGCTGCCCAGTTGGGTTGGGAGACCCACAAGGTTAAGAGCGGGCAGCCAATAGTGCTGTTTGCCCCTTGCAACCTTCCCCCCCAGGATGTTCTCCATTAAGCACACTTGGAGGCTTCTGAGCCTTGACAGCTGCCCCCACTACCACCACCCTGGATCAAAGGGAGAAGAAAGTTCAGTGCCCATCCTCCCCTGCCCCTGAGATGTGTAATGGGTTTCTTCTCTACCAGCCAAGAAAGGCTCTCTCAACCAATCCCCTATTTTCTTGTCAAAAAGTGTTTGGACAAAAGCAAATCTTGAATAAAGTACCTTGCCATTTTTCAAAATATATTTCTATTGGAAGCCATTTTTTTTTTCTTTTCTCTTTTTAAAGCAGAACTGGGGAATCTGGAGCTAATGTAAACCAGAGGAATGGTGGTAGCAAGGGTGGAATTCCACCCTCCCACCCCCCTGGCAAGGCAGTGCCAACTGCAGCCCACTTCTGGGCAGCCTTGCCACCATGCCCCAGCCCTGCCCTGAAAGCCACAAGGGGCCCAGCACATCAAATGACATTTTGGTGGCAGGACAAGCCTAGCTCTCTAAACAGGGTCCTTTAAAATGTGGCTGCAGGGAGGATTAGGCCTTCTGCTTCTTAAAAAATGTACTCTGCTCCTTTTCAGCTGAAAAAGGAGCATCTGAAGGGAGTAAGCTTCCTACCAAGAAAATACAACAAAGCAAATCAAAAGAGTATGTGCAAATTAGGGCATGGTTTGAATGCACCGTCCCCTGGGACTTTGCAGCATTTGCCTTTTGTTTGAAGTTCAGCAGTTGCTGTCCATCATGGAGAGCATGTTTTAAGGAGAGACTGCCACATGCAGAGATCCTTTCTCTGCTCTCCTTCCTTCTGCAGGTAGGGAACCAAGGCCCAGAGTGACTTGTCCAGAGCTGTGTTTGTATTTGAGTGGCTAGACAGGCTGGTTTCTGATCTTCAGAATGGGTCTGGGTGATCCTGTTCATTCCTGCTTTAGGCCACAGGGACATAATGGAGGGATAGCTCCTCCCTGAAAAATGCAAGACAGGCCCCTGTGAAGACCAGTGAAATGAAGAGGGAGGTCCCTAGCTGGACCTGGAGAGAAAGCAGCCCAGCCACAGCAGCAGTGGAGCAAGGCCATCTGTGGCAGATGTGACCAAGGGACATGGCCAGGGAGGCTGGAGGTGAAGCAGAGCTCAGGACAGAAGCAAGAGCTACAACTCTGGACAAGGAAAGAACACATGGGCCCCTGACAGAGCATTCAACAAAATACTCATACAAAATGTTTAGCATTTAAACTGAAGTCTTGTTGAAATCTCAGTGTTATCCCTCCCCTCCCCAAATTTTCACCCATCTGTTTCTTTCACTCTCTTCCTTCTTGGACTTCCATCCTGCTATGTAGCTGCACAGAATCCTCTTCCTCAGTGGGTCTTATCCCCTTAAAGAAACCAGACCTAAATCAAAGTCCAACTGGTCCTGGTGAGTCACAGAGACGCTTTTGAAGCTCTCCCATTTTTGGCAGGCTCCCTTGAACAGAAGACTGAACACCTCTGAGATTTTCTCTGGGAAGGTGCTGCAGCTCTCCCCTGACCCCCCGCTTGCAGATAAAAAGACAAATGTGAATGCAAAGCAGTGGGTCTGAGCAAGTCTCCTTCTGTCATAAAAAGTCCCACCAAACTGACATAATGGGGCCCAGGGTGGTTGACATTCCCTTGTAGCTGTCAGCAAAATCCTGGCAGGCACTGCTCACTTGCTAGCTGGCTGGCTCTTCCGGTCTTTGCATCTGTTTTCCTTAGTGGTTTGTTTAAGCGTTTATTAGCCATTACGTCTAGATCACCAATTGATGAGGCTTCCATATTTCCCCGAGTGCAAATTGACTGTGAATGGATGAGCTGAAGATCAGGCTAATTCCTATTTTCCCTGAGCACCTTCCAAGATTGTTTGGGTTGGAGCTTCCCTAGAAAGACCTAGTACAACTACCAGAAGTACAAGCTGCCTTTCAAAGAGGTAGAGGAGCAAGAGATCAAATTGCCAAGATTCACTGGGATCATGGAGAAAGCAAGGGAGTTCCAGTAAAACATCTACTTCTGCTTCATTGAAAAACAAATTGTGGCAAATTCTTAAAGAGATGGGAATACCAGACCACCTTACCTGTCTCCTGATCCCATGTATGCAGGTCAAGAAGCAACAGTTAGAACTGGACAGGGAACAACTGATTGGTTCAAAATTGGGTAAAGAGTACAACAAGGCTATATATTGTCACCCTGCTTATTTAACTTATATGCAGAGCACATCATGCAAAATGCCGGGCTGGGTGAATCACAACTGGAATTAACATTTCCAGGAGAAATATCAACAACCTCAGATATGCAGACAATACCACTCTAATGACAGAAAGTGAAGAGGTACTAAAGAGTCTCTTGATGAGGGTGAAAGAGGAGAGTGCAAAACCTGGCTTGAAACTCAACATTAAAATAACTAAGATCATGGCATCCGGTTCCCTTACTTCCTGACAAATAGAAGGGGATGAAATGGAAGCGGTAACAGATTTCACCTTCTTGGGCTCCAAAATCACTGCAGATGGTGACTGCAGCCATGAAACTAAAAGATGCTTGCTCTTTGGGAAGAAAGCTCTGGCAAATCCAGCAGCATATTAAAAAGCAGAGACATCACCTTGCCAAGAAAGATCCATATGGTCAAAGCTATGGTTTTCTGTAGTAAAAACTGAAATATGGCTGCGAGAATTGGATTATAAGGAAGGCTAAGCATCGAAGAATTGATGCCTTCAAATTGTGGTGCTGGAGAAGACTTTTGAGAGTCCCTTGGACTGCAAGGAGATCAAGCCAGTCAATTCTACAGGAAATCAATCCTGACTGTTCATTGGAAGGACAGCTCCTGAAGCTGAAGCTCAAATCCTTTGGCCACATAATGCAAAGAGAAGTCTCATTGGAAAAGACCATGATGCTGGAAAGATTGATGGCAAAAGGAGAGGAGGACAGCAGAGGATGAGATAGTTAGATGGCATCATCGATGCAATGAACCTGAATTTGAGCAAACTCTGGAAGACAATGGAGGACAGGGATGCCTGATATGCTATGATCCATGGGGTAGCAAAAAGTTGGACATGACTTAGCAACTGAACAACAGAAAGACCACCCAATTTCCCTGGTATATTTCCCTCTCTAGATGTGGCCAGCAAGGAGAGGCTGAGAACACTGGGGCCTTTGACTCTCCAACCGTGGCCCGAGAGTTGGAGAGAAAGAGGCAGATATGAATCCAGCTGTGTCAATGTTTTTGGTTTCGCTGGCTGAGGCCCTGGATTTGAATCCAGGCCAAGACAAGCTGTGCTCACGTTGTTTTTGGCTTGGCCTCCCAGCTGAGGAATGTCAGCATCACTTTCAAAATATGATGGTTTGGACCACAGGATGGAAATGGAGCTGCTGGGTGCTTGGCCTCCTTTTATTTCTAGCCTGGCTCCTACCCTTTGCTTCTGCCTGTAGCAGCCCATAATCCCCAGGAATTTCTCCACACCAATTGCCCAGGCCAGAGTGAAGAAGAATCCTCATATTCCTGGTCCAGTTGGGATCTTATGAGGAAGCAAAATATTTCCTTGGTAAAGGCCTTTGCTGGTCTCTAAAGGTCAGCAGAATCCCTTTGAGGCTGGCTGTCTCACTGCGATGAGGGCCCCACCCTGCCAACGGGCATGCCGAGAAACAGCATCCAAAGTCCAGATGTTCTATTAGGGTTGTATTTGTACATGAGAAAGGAGGGATGATCAATTGCCACTTGGCAGGTGCAATGCTAAGCTGTAATGTGGTTTGCCTGCATGCCCATCATGAGTTTAAACCACAGGGACCAGAGAGCATCCACTCATCCGACTGATGAGTCCATGGAAATCCAATGTGTCCCAGCTGGCTGAGTTATAGTAGTCTGCAAGTCTGAGCTGCTTCCACCCTGGTTGGACTGGTTAAGACTTTGGATGAGAATGGTCAAGAGTGAAGGAGGAGCATGGATCTAGGCCTGAAAACCTAGGAAGCACATATTGCTTCCCTGTATTTGTAGAACTTTCCAGGAAGCAAAGCCTGAACCCAGAACATTGGAGACCCTCTAGCTGAGTGCAGAGACTGGCATTAAATTTGTAAGAGAAGGAGGCTGTGCAGATTTCTCCATCCTGTATTTCTTACAGTATTTGCAATCTACTTTTCCTGATATCTCCTTCCTTGGCAAAATTTGCAGTTTGTGTACTGTAGATGTGCCTCTACCACTGAAACCCCTACCATTTAAGGAATGTCTCCTGAAAGTCCAGAGGAGATCTGTACAAATGACAAGAAATCCTGAGGCTGGATATGGTAGCCTGGAGGAACCAAAGAGAATGTTGCTTCCAGTGGTGCAAAAGATGAGCAGAACAGACCATCCAAATTCTGATGACTGCACTGCCCTAAAAATGCCACAGAGGGAGGAGGAGGAGGAGTTCAGCACATTGGCTACACTTGCTGCTTAGAAAAGACAAAGTGTTTTGTCTGTGGAGGTGGAGTGGCTGCAAGAAAAAGCACAGAGAGGATATGGAAGATGGTACCATCAGTTCAGAATAACCTCCGCCAAGCAAGTTTTATGCCCTGCTCTTGCAGTGGCCTTACCATGCCCTGCACCTGGCACCACCCTCCCCTCTGGCCTTGCACAGTGCCCCCTACAGACTCCTAGATGCACCTTGTGGCCCAGTAGATGGACTAAATTCTCTTTCATGTTGCAGATTCCTCATCTGCAAGAGGAGTTGTAAAACCTCCGCTCCAACTTTCCCTCCAATGCATGTGGCTGCCTTTTCCCAGACACCCCTCCAGCCTCTTTCTTGTCTTGTGCACAGAATGCCCTGAGCCCAGCCGGCAAAGCAATTGTATGACATGCTCCATCATGTAGGACAAATCAGGCACTCCTGCCATAAATCTATAAACAAATCACTCTGTTGGCACATAAGGATCTCATGCTGGGAAAAGCCAAAAGAGGAAATAATCAGGCATGTGAGATGCTGATCCCAATGGTTCCAGGCTGCTCCACCATCAGCCAGGGGTGGGCAGGGGGCACTCCCAGGGCTGATGCCATTGGAAGACTGAAGGACTACAGCTCCTAAAGGACCCTTCAACCCTGGGCTTTGAGGACCCAGCCATGTGGGCAAATACCATGTGAAATGCCCATACCCAACAGCCCTTGCTCTCTCTTTAGCTGTATTCCTCTTGGTTTCTCTTCAGCAGAAACAGCCAAAAACCATTATGCTAATAAAGCTGCAGAGAATATTTTTTTGTACAATTTGAGGCTGCAACTACACACAGCATGGCCTGAATACAAGCAATTCTGATAAAGCATATTCTTATTGATCTGTTTACTTTAGGGACCGTGGGTTCTCTTGAGCAACCTAGGAACTACAGAGGGGCAAGCAAGTTGAGAACCAACTTGGAGAGACTTCCTTAGCTCCCTTACAAGACTAGAAAAGGGGTGTAGAAAGTGAGCCATTCCAAACCTGGGGTGAGGGGAGGAAGAGCCTGGCTTTGCTAGGGGATATCTTCTCTCTTGAAAATGCATTTCTTGGTTGCATATAAACAGTCAAAATATCTCCCTCCTCTTCTCCAAGTTAAAGCAATCTAGTTGAAATTCCTCTGTAAAACCTCAGAAAATACACTGAAGAATTTTCTTCTTAAAACTCTTTTTTCCTCTAGGGTGTAATGACATGTTATGGGATTACCCTAATGTGGCACAGAAGCATCAAGTTTTGGAACTGGCAGAGCAGTTAGTTTGATCTTGGATGCTACACAATTTTGCCACCTGTCTGTGACTTGGATGGATGATTTATTCAGTTGGGAACTATGGATGTTCCTTCCTCCTTTGCAGTTCTACACTTTCTGATATATTAAGGGTAATCATGATGGCCCTGATTTAAAACAAAAACCAAGAGGGGGGTCGGGGAGAGAACAACAAACTCTGAGCATGTACAGTTCAGTCTTCAAGCTTGATGTCTTCAAGTTAAGAATGCCACCTTTGTGAATTTTAAGGAAAAATAAGTACGTGTCTGTAGACCTGCCTGAATATCATGAGTGAAGGATTTTTCGACTTATATGAGTGAAGGATTTTTCAAAGAAAGAAGCCAAGGAGATGGGCAGAATTGAACCTCTCTAGATGGGCACAGGTGGCCCGATGTTTTCAGTACCAGATTTGCCCTAGGATTTACCCCTTGCTGTATCATTTGGGTAGTGTCTTGGGTGCTATTATGTGAGTTCATTAGTGGATCACATTCAGTTTCAAGGAGCAAAATTACATGTGAACAGGGATCCCCAGTGTGGGTGGATATGGATAGGCATGAATTTTTAGTGGTGTTTTGGAGGAGATGGGAGCTGCCCAGCTATGTGTCTCTCCAACAGCACAGCTGCTGGGCCCAGTGCTCTCCCTCCCTACCTCCTCTCTCGCTGCTGATCTGGGTGCCAAAACCTGAAGTTGAAAGGGAGGGAAGATTGAACAGAAAACTGTCTTTGTGGGTGGGGGAGAGGAGAGACTCCTTTGCAAGAAAGCCTGTGTGCGCATTTGCATACTCTGAGCTTAATTCTCTGAGGGTATGCAAATATATGCAAACAGCAATCCAGCGAGAGTCAGAAATAGCAGAGAACATTAAAATCACCCTACTTGAATATTGTTTTATGCAAATGATGTACGTGCGCAGTGTGTCATTTATTTAAATAGAAGCAATGTCAGCAGGCTGGTTATTTACCCTTCCAAGAATCTTAGGAGGCCTCAGAAAAAAAGCATTGAAAACTTATCTGAAATAGGTGCTCAGAATGCAAAACACCACAGGTCTTCTGAAATGCTCAGGAAGAAAGGAAGAGACTTGGTGGGAAAGGAGTGGACAGGCACATACACACACACTTCCAACAGTGAAATTAGATATATGAACATGCGTTGGCGACTTTTATTATTTAATATATAAAAGTGAGAAAGTGAAGAAATAAAGCATTCCACCAAAATACATTACATTAATCACCAGAATTACCATTATTATAAAGCCTGCTCATATGAATATTACCCCAATATCTCAGAATGTGAAATGAACACGCATCATATGGCACGAGGAGTGAGACACTCATCAATGTTGGTTTTAGTCCCATAGAGTAAATAAAGGCCTGGCCAGCTGGGAATTGGTCAGTCCGACCCTGCTGCCCTGAGCTCCTTCACACCCCCCACCTCCCCTATTGATGGAGTGGATGCATTCACCCATTTGCTCTGCGGTGAGCATTCAGCCTTCTTCCATCGTGGAGTGTTATCATTCCCCAGGCTTTCTAGTTGTGTTTTAATATAAAAATTAAGCAGCGCAAATAACTTTTCATAAAATGTTTTAATACAGATATCAGCACCTTAAGAAAATTGTACTAGATTGGATTCTGAAGCAGGTTTGCTCTGCCTTCCTCCTCCTCCTCTGCCATCTGGGCCTGGCCGAGAGACGACCTGAGGCATGGAGGGTTTGGGTTGGTGCCCATGTGCCATGGGCCCAAGGCCCTGCTCCAACATTTGGGATGGCTGCCAACAGCAAGGGACAATATAGCAATCTGTAATTCCTCCTGTGCTTGAAATGTGCAAAGGGCTGAGGACCTATAGATTGGGGGACCATCATCCTCGTTCTTGGCTCAGCTTCTGCTGCCCCAACTGTGATTTGGCTTTTTTCCTGCTTTTCTACAGTGTGTAAGACCTAGCTCTGGAAACAATTTTCCTGGTGTGCCCAGAGCCTTGACGCCTTTTTTGGGGAATGTTTTCTGGACAAGCCCAAGGGGAGGCTTAGCTTGGGTGCCAGTGAGACAGAGGTGGCAGGAAGCTCTCTCAAATTCAGGTGCATGGAAGACATAGAGCGAACTGGTTCACCAGGCATGCAGGCAGCAGGCTCCTCATTGCCTTCACACATGCACATCCAGCCTTGTGTGTTAATCACCCATTTGAAGGGTCTGGGAGGCCATAGCTGGTGGTTCTGAAACTGGTTCTATATGCTATTGGGTGATTTCACCCCTCTGAGCTGAGGTTCAATGGGGCTTGGCAGCCCAGACAGCACCAGGCTGCTTCTCCCAGGATTCTCTGTGTGGAGGTCACTGAATGAGATGGGCTTGCTGCGGGACTGTGCAGGCGGGGAGGGAGCAAAACAAAATCCCCTCCTGGGATATAGTGTCCCCAAATAGGAGAGAGAGAGAGAAGGTAGCAGATGAAATGACAGCTTTGAGCAAAAATGTGCTTGTGGGGGATAGAGTTTTTGTCTTTCCAAGGAACTCTTCATGCAGACAGAAAAGAGGGGTAGCTTTTGTTTCACAGAACCACTCACTTTGCACCAGCCTGAAGCATCAGCCCAAGCCCCCTTTCCCCCATCCTTCATGTTGAACCCCAGTCTCTTGCAAAGTGTTGTCTTCATGGCTGCATTCTAGGCAGTATCTGTGTCAGGTTGTCATCCGGGAGCCCTTTTCTGGGCTCAAGAGCCAGTCAGGATGATCAGCAGCAGCCTGCCTACAGATCTCTGGCTGTGGTGAGGAGGAAGGAGCGGGCCCCCATTCCCAATTTCTCTGCCCTGGAGATCAGATCCCAAGTCAAATGGGCCCTGCAGAAAAGCGCTGCTCAGTTTTAGAGGATGAATGGCCACCCCCAGAGTCCCTGTGCTGTGCTGAGGCCGTCTCGGCAATGCTTTCCTGGAGTCTTGCATTCCTTATGATGATTGGCAGGTTGTGCCACTTCAGGCCTTTGACTGGCAGCCAGAGCTGCTCCCTTCCTTCCCACAAGGGTTCTTTGGTGGTGTTCCCATCACAGGCAGGGCTGGCTGCTAGCTTCTCCAGGATAAAGAGCAACCTTGGCCTCCTCCCTCATTCCCCCCTTGGCAGGAAAGAGTTCAGCGCCTCTTTCTCAGGGAGGGGCCCTTCTACCTCTGAAAAGGCTGGTGGGGAGAGCCAGTCCACTCTTTCCCCAGCCAGGAAGGAGGAACCTTTGTGCCTGAATAGACAAAGGCCCTTGGCTGGGAGCCTTCTTGATTTCATTTGCAAGCCCTGTTCACTCCTATGGAGCAAAATGTTGGGGCTTCAGCTTGCCTGCCCCCACCATAGGCTTCCGTGGCCTCTTTGGCCTCTCTGGAACAGAAACTCAAGAAGGTGCATTTGGTTGAGCATCAAGGTGTAGGGAATTCTGAGCTCCTCTTGTCAGCTTCCATCCAGGTTTAATTGTTGGTTACTTGAGCCACACAGTGGGGGTTTGGCTCTCAGCCCCTTCTTTGTTCCCATACACAGGGTTTGCCAGTGGGGCTACCAGGAGGCAGTGGGCAATCTCCTCAAGCAGATCTGCTTCAGAACAATTACTTTTTTACAATTACTCAAACAAAATTTTTTGCAGCATTCCTTGCTTTGCCTCTTGCAGTTCCATGCCTTTTCAAGATCCTGCTGATGTTTCATCTCAATTTCATATTATATTCAGCCTGAATTTTATTTGGATCCCTGCAAATGGTGTGGCAAATCTCTGGAATTCCTCTGAAAGGGATGAGGGTGAAGAGGCAATGGATGTTTTTGGGATTATAAAGAGCCCTGGCATACCCAGCACCAATATTTGTCACTTGGGGTGTGGCGAGAGGACTTTTCCGCAGTTGCACAGGACAGCCTTCTAAAGAGGGTTGACTTGCTCCAAAGCTTCACCAGGGACCAGAGGTGTGTGGGGGGGTCAAGCTGCCAGGAAGAGCCCTCTGCTCTGCAGCCCCAGGGGGCCTAAAATGCTGAGCCCTGAGCCTGGGTCTGGGGAGGCCTGGCTGGCTCTGATAGGGAAAAGCTGGGCCTTTTGTTCCTCCTTTGGCTCAAGTCATCATCTCTGCCTTGAGTGGCAGCTGCAGAATGCTGGTCTCAACTCAAGGACCAAATTTACAGCCATAAATTCTTTCTTCAGGGTGGTTAATTATCTTAATTACGTTTATTATCTTTTATCTTTTAAGATCTCAAATTGCTTATTTCTACTTGTGTAGCCAAAGGGGGTTGCATTTATTTTCTTATTGGTGCAAAGGCAGCAACACACACATTTATGTGGGACACATGAACAGAACTTTGATTTATAATGGGCCTCCTCCTTGGGATTTTAATTGTGATAAAGAGAGAAGTGAAAACAAACTTTGGTGAAATATAGATCTAAGTGACAGCAAGTGGCATTTCTTATTTATCCTGCCTATCCCAAAAGAAAGAGAAAAAGGAAAATAACCCTACCATCTGTATGTATTTGAGAATTTAACACCTTCACCAACTACCATCCCAGTAATCTTTTAAGCTAAATGGAGGTCATGCCAATATCAAAGTATAATATTGTTATGTTATTTGGCCAACTGGCATTCAGCAGATGCAGTATTTTGTTTTTCATGCTTCTACATTCTGAAGCAAGAGTAAAGAACCAGAGTGAGCAGCTAAGCAAGCGAGCATCCTACTGGTATGGGCAGCAATGGGAGGATTCCCACCTCAGGCTCTGATGCCCAGAGTCCTGTGGGCCAGGCCAGCTCCCCCAAGATGGGCTTCAGCTCTTTTTTTCCTTCCACCAACCTTGGCTGCTCCCACTTTGCTCCCCCTCATGTCAGGAATGGGGTGGGGGGCTTGATCCTCCTGTGTTTTCTCATTGACTCCCCTGCTAAGGAAGTCCCTGGGACACCTGTGGCCCTCCCTTTTTCAAGTGAGCTGTTTTTCTTTTCTTCCTTATCTCTCCCATTTGGTTTCATTTGGCAGCAACACTCAATTCTTTGCAGAGCAAAAGCAAACGAGGAGGCCAGACCAGGGTGGGGGTAAGAGGAGATAGGGCTTGCCATTAGCTGATCTCCTTGAATTCTTCCAGAGGAGCCCCCCTGAGATGGGCCAGGAAGATGCTTCTGCCTCCTTTTCCATCGACTGCTCAGCAAGACCCTCCTTCCCTGAGAATAGACCCCCTCATGAAAGGATTGTTTCAAAAGTTCTCTGCTGGTCCTCTAGACATGAGAACTGACTCTTGCCACAATGGGGAGGGAGAGGGTAAGGAGGTCTACTTATACAAACTGAGGGTGGTGAGGATACTGCTGCAACCCTCCCTCCTCAAAGTTCTCCAAGCAAAAGAGTGCTCCCTCCTGCAATTTGATCCTCACAACCTTTGCCCAGAAGGTTTCCCAGTTGGACATCAGGGATGATATCCCAGCCTCTCCACCTTGGTCCAAGCTCAAATCAAGATACCTAATGATAGTGATCCCTGCTGACCCCCAAGCTCAGTCCATGATGGATGCCTCAAGAATGGATGTTTTCCAACATGGAGTGCAGAGGATTTCTTGGAAACATGCCCAAGAGAGCCTTTTAATTCTGCCAAACTCCTTCCTTTGAAAGCTGTGCTCAGTTCCCACACCGCCTTCTGAGTCACCTTAGCCAGTGAGGAAGGGCTCCTTTTGCTGCTGGGCCATAATTTTAATTTCTGCTTTGGGCTTCTGTGTGGAGCTCTTTCTTCCTCTTTTAGAAAAGGCCCACCTCCATCTGAGAGGTGCTGCCCACGGAAAGGCCTGCTGCAAAAGAGGTGGATTGTGGGGCCCCAGGCCCCAGTAGGGGCCACTGAAACAGCCACTCTGGTCCCTGGCAAGCCACCTGTCACCCTGCTGGTCCCTGTGCTGCTTTGGTGGCATAAGCAATTGTTGCATATGTCTTCCCTCTGCCCAAGGAGGAAATCCCTCGTGATCCATGTTGCAAGCCTTGATCTTCCTCTTGGAAACAAGCAAGAGGAGGGGGCTACAAGAGGAAGCCAAGGAGGATAGGCTGGGTTTCAAGGGCCCCAGCAAATGTTGAAAAGGCTCCTAATTAGCAGCCGCCCCCTCCTCTTCCTCGGCTCCTACATAAGCATTCTGCACACAGCACTTCCAGACACTTTTTAATAGAATTGCTTAAAACAATTAATTACCAGAGTTTCCATTCAAGCTGCAGTGGAGAAGATATGCCGGCAATAAAAAGCATTTATTCCTTGGTTTCTGGAGGCCTGTTTGTTATTAACATGTAAATTAAATCATCACAGATGTTCCATTTTTAATCTAAGGATGTGAAGTGCGGGGCCAACGGCAGCCCAAAGCCGCCAGATTCCATTACAGGCTCTTTCATTAGGAACTGGCGGCTTGATTGGAGAACATTTTTCTTTGATGTATTTTTTTAAACCAATTATCAGGATAATTTGCTCATTTCCCCCCAATTTGTTTGGTCCATGCCAGTTATTTGTGACTCTTCTGGTCCATCGTGATGCTGTGGGACCCTTCTTCAAAATGCCAAGTTTGCAAGAGGGGAGGGTGGAGGCTCCTGGCTCTTCCCTCAGGCCTATCTTCAGCATTTGCTTTGGGAACCCCCATCCTTGGTGGGATGCAGGAGCATCAAGGCCTCACAACAACCTTCTGCCCCATCCCACCTTCTGGGACAGGGGTTTTCAGCAAGCAGGTGGTTTTCTCTGGCCAGCCAGTTGGGCTTCTGCAGTTGTTTACCAGCGTGATGCCATCCTCTGCAGTCCCAGAGATTGAGCTCTAGGAGGAAACAGCAGGTTGGATCTTGTAAGCAGGAATTGCCTAGGACACCATTGCTCACCTCCTGAAAAATCTTAGCTGTTTCAGCACTGCAACTCAACTCCTTACCAATGCTTTTGAAGATGGAGGTTTACTGAAACAGTTAAGAGTTGTTAAATCCTGGTTTTGGACTATCGTGTTGCTGAGGGAATTGAAGTAAATTGGTTCCAACCATCCAGCTGCAGCCAAACAAGAGAGCTCTGCACTCTGGGAGATTTCAAGATGGGTGTCCCTTGGATTCTTTACTTTTACTTTCGGTGCCTGTGGACACCTATGATTCCCTTATGCAGCAGCCCTCATCCTCTCATTCTTCACTTAAGCAGGTGAAGTTCACTCAAGCAAGTTGCAAAAAATACCTTTGCTTTTAATTTGTGCTTCATGGTTTTTTATGCATTGAGGAATGTTGGTTTAGGGCTCTGAAACATGGGAGTTCTTTTCTGGGTGTTGCATTTTACTGTCTTTTTTAATCACTGTTGTTATAAGCTGCCCAGAGTGATGTGAATGTGATAGGTGGCCATATCAGCCTGATAGACAGACAGACAGACAGATAGTTCTGTTCCTCTAGAGCCTCCAAGGATGGGTAAGAAACAAGGATGCAATTTGTATTTTTTAAAGGTCAAGTGTTGAATAATCCTGATATTTTTAACTGCTTTTAGGCTGAGGACCTCCCTTTCAACCTGGTTCCTCCCCTCTCCTACCACTCAGAGGCTTCCTTCCCATTTGATCCCTCCTTGCCAGTCAGCCTGGATCTGAGCTATGCCCAGGAGAGAAGGGTCTTCTGAAACAACTACAAGGAGATTCCACCAATTTACTGGCCTTAACAAGGCTGCTTCTGCCCTGTTGCATTTGCAAAGCAGGGCAGTCCACGGGTCACCTTAGAAGAAAGGCTCCATTCAGCTGATGGAGTTCTCAGAATGGGTTGGCAGATTCATGTATATTTACTGATTCATCCAAATATGGAGCAGCAAGGAGAAGAGATAAAAAAGGCTGCCATTTGCATATCCCATGGACAGCAACAAACTGCCTTTGAGCAAAAGTGGGGGCAATAGCTTTTGCCTCCTTTTCTTCTTTAAACTTGAGGGGGTGAAACTGCAGGTGATAATTTGAGTAGGCAGAGAAGCCACAGGAAGGAAGCTGGTTGGTGCAGAGGTCTGAAGCAGCTGGCTGGTCTCCTCCTATTTGACATTCTAGGAATCCAGAAGGGCATCCTGCCTAGACCATTCAGGCCCTCTAGAAGAGGGCAAATGCTTCCTTCTCTTCTCTTGGAGAAGAGCAGAGGGGAAGCTGACTTGCCCATACTCCAGATCAGTTGCTGACCTGGCCTGGTCCCTCTGGCTTCTGTAGTGATTTTTGGGATGTCTTCTGGCTGTGGCCAGAGCTGTGAGCATGTGATCCCCTGATGAGCCTTTTAAAAACCTCCCTTCAGAGGAGGCTTTGCTTTGATGTTGGTGCTTCCACTGCAGCAAGGTGGAAGCCCTACCAATGGGGATGTTTCATTTTAACTGGACTGCCCTTTGCATGATGGGGCATTGCAGTTACTCTGCTCACTGTTTGACAGCAGGAACTCTTTTGTAATGCTTTTATTGTCCAAGATGGACCAGGAAAGGTCAATTAACCACCTATGCATAAGGACTGGAGATCTCTGCAAGAGGGAAGAAAACCGTCTCCTATGAAACTGCATCCTTCTGGTACGATTGCCCAATACTGGCCCCAAAGTTTTGCTTCCTCTCAGTTGCTCTATTATCTTGTATTTGCAGGACTCCTCCCCCTCCCCCCATCCCCAAAGCATATTCTCCCCTGCTCAGGAGTTGCAGAATCCCTCTGAGTATTTGGAGCGAAGCTGGTGTGTTATGTTGAGTGTTCCATTTGGCAAAGCAGAAAAGCAAGGCAGAGAAAAAGAGGATTAAATGGGAATGTTACTTTTACTCTTGTCAAATCCCTAGTAGAAACATTGGTTAATGCCCTTAAAAAAGGCCCATTACTGGAGGGCAGCGAGTCAAAGAGCCCAACTGCCCTTCTGCTCCATTATCTCGTTCTCGGATAATGGAATGACCCCTTGCCTGCCCGGCACTGCCATGCTATAATAGCCAGAGCCCAGTGAATATAGCAGTTATTTTTGGAATCCAATTGAAAACCGCTGGAGTTACTGTGACAAGGGAAGGATTGAACAACGTGCAGTCTTCCAGAGGAAGACAGGAGGAAAAATTGCATTTGGGCCAGGCAGGGCTGGCAGTGAACTGTGGAGGGAAAAGGCAATGGCTGAGGGGCCTGGATAGAAGCAGAGGGCAGTTCAGAGGGAGGGAGAGGCAGCCGGGGCCGGCAGGGTGGTGGCAGCTCTGGAGGTCTCTGCCCAAGCAGAGGTGAATCTGGCTGCCTGCAAACCATGCAGGGTTAATTGCTGAAACTCACAAAGCTGGATCATAATTCCTTTGCATTCCCTGCATGGGGTAATTACAGCCTCTTTTGGCTCTGTTCTGGACCTCTCAGTGGATGAGTCTGCTCAGCACCACCGCTGCCCTAAGCCCAGTCCAGCTGGGGCTGGGCTTTGGGGAACCATTCCTCATTTGGCGAACCTGCAAGTATGGAAGCTGAGTCAGATCCTGTCCTGTCTAGATGCTGGGCTGCAGGTGCGGGTTCAGTCCAATTTGCAGGATGTGGCAGGCAATGGGAAGCTCCCCTTGGAGATTTAGCCCAAAGCTGAGATACTCTGGTAGCCACAAGCTTCCTGCCTGAGTGGAGCAACATAGCTGGGGGCATCAGCTGGCAGGCATGTGGCTCCTTCTCTGGGCTGAACTGCTAGTCATGTGTGAGATTTCCAGCATGAGTTTCCTTTTTGGAAGTTAGACTTTTTTAAAAGTCTCCCCAAGGCAAGCTGAAAAAACCCAGAAGGCATTCAGCAGCAAAGATCTTCCTACTTTGTGCAATTCTTTGCCTCTTCTCCAAGGCAGGAAGCAATGGAAGAGATATTTTTTATTTTTAAAAAATCCTTTATGCAAATAACCCTGATTTCCATAATTTATTCTGGTTGCAAAATTTCACTACTTTGCAACTGAGGTTGGGGGAGTGGGCAAAGCCATCTTCCTGCAGGACTTAAGTTCTCTTTAATGCAGCACATGTCAGCAGAGCCACTGAAGGTCCCTTGAAGTGCTGCAGCAAGTGCTCTGTGCTGGCAAGAGATGAAGGGAATAATGAAGGTTGTGCTGCCTCTGGCTGCAGGGATGGCAGGGAAGTGCCTTCCCCCACTCACCTACCTGCTGGTGGCAGATCTTGGCAAGAGCAAGGAGGTAAGGAGTTCACCCCTAAGCTCACAAAGCAGCCTCATGCAACAGCTGAACTAGTTGGAGGAAAGCAGAGCCCCCCATTCCTACCCCATGAGTTAATCTCAGTTTGGTGCCAGTGGTGGCTGCCCCACAGGAGGAACTTCTTTGTCTCCCAAGTGAAATAGCACTTTGCATTATGTACCCTGGCATGACCTTGGCAGCAGGGCATGAGGCCAACTTGGCAGCTTTCTTGGATGCTTCCTTTCCTGTGGTAATTGCCAGGGGAGCAAGCTGAAGATGGAAAGAGCAATCCACTCTTCATCTTCTTAGCAACCCCACAAAGTTGCCCACTTTGTGAACTGTGGCCAGAAAGCTTTGTAGCCACCTTAGCCACCTGGCAACCCTCTTATGTGTTTGGCCTTTCCTTTGCAGCAGCCTGGTGCCTTCTTCAAGGCATCGGGTGTTACTTGGTTGGCCTTTGATAATTGCCTTCATGGATTTAGCTCATGCAATGGAAAAAGCGTTGCCAGTTCAGAGCAATGAAATTGAAGGATTTTTGGCCATGTATATTTTGAGTGGAATAAAGGATTTTCTCCCTCCTTTGGCACAAAGTGCTTTGCTGGGCCAACCAATTGTTCTGTGATCCGTGTATCTGTGTGTGCATTCTCCTCTTTTGGGAGAGCCCTGGTCAGCCTTTGAACCCCCTGGAAGAATTTAATTTTGTGAGCACAGCCAGTCACAGTTTTGATCTGTCTGTAGAGTGCCAGGTCTGGTCTGCATGAAAAGGAGAGTAAAATTAGATTAGTGGTAAAGTAGTCAGGAGCAGGAGTCACAAAGCTCTCTCTTCAGTATGAAGACGGCATTGAGAGACTCATCATTTCAGGTGGGCCCCCATGGAAGAAAAGGCACCCAGTCCAGCTGCCTTCTGTCCTGGTTCCTCTCACCCCTCAGAGGAAAATGGGCCTGTTTCTTCCATCTAGTGACACCCCCAGCCATCAGCCATATTCCTGCCAGCGCAGCCAAGCCATCCAGCCACCTAAGACTGCTCTTCCTGCAGCATTTTCACTTCTCTGTGTCCTTCCTTCCTTCCTTCCTTGCCCTACCCACAATCCAGGTATCCCTTCTACATATACCCCCAGAGCAAGGAGCCTGAATTAACTGAGATAAATTTCTTATCCTAGCATAGTCAGTTCCATCGTCACATGCAACATTGATTGTCTGTTATATTACATTTATTAAGGAGTGATAACTTGTAATAATTGGATGTTAAATTAAAGAACTCTTTCCTAGTTATTGCCGTCTCAATTATAAGTGTCATTTTCTGGCAGTTATGATGATATATGAGGGTTGCATTTTACTCAGCTGACCATGACCCGGTGAGTAATATTCTCTCAGCTCAAGGGGACTGATGCATTCCCAAGGCAAGAGCTGACTGGAATATTGAATTTGGCTGCGGGGGGTGGGGGGCATTGTCTTCCATGCCACCACAGAAAATTTCTGGGGTTCTCACTGAGACAGGTCCAACTCACTTGGGCTCCCCTGAATGCTTAGAGGATTTGGGTTTTGATGGGAGCGTCAAGTAATCTACCATGCAGGAAGAGGAAGCCTCTGGTGCCCTGCTTCAAGTCAAGTCCCTTGGCATTACCTGCTCCCTCCCCAGAGGAAAAGCCACATGCTGGTAGTGGTTGAAAGGTGCCAATAGCAGGTTTCAGATCCAAATCCTTTCTCATCCTCAGGCTTATCACCCAGATTTTAGGCCATATCTCCAGCAGGCAGTGAAGCAATTCTTGAGGAAACTGGCACAGAGGCACAAAAGGTGAGCCAAGCTGTTTGAAGGGAAGAAGGTGAATTGAGCAGTCACAAAGGTTGCCAACCATGGAGGTTTGGCTGCCTGGTGACCAGGAAGCTGTCTGATGCTGTCTGGAGCCCCTCTGGCTCAGCTGACTGGAGAAGGCTTCCCTAGTCACTTTGTTTCAGGCCTGGTTCTCTCCTTGGCTTTTTCTGCAAACAGAATGTCCTTTTCTGAGAAGCTGATCAACTCTTAAGAAGACCTCTCTGCTCTTTACCTTGGCAGGAGCTCCTCTGCATCTCCAGCCTGACACCCTTCTTGTGGGCACCTCGGGACCAAAAGATTGGGCCATCTACCCTGGGGCAGCTCTGAGGAAAGGCAGCCAAGGTGCTGGTGGTTGGCCTCGGGTATCGTGTGCTGGCAAAGGAGCCAGTAACTGTCTAAGGCTTTTCGCTGGATCAAAGACACATCTCTGGAAAAGGAGCTGGGGGAAGTTCCCTCTCTGGTGGGCTTTGTTTGACTGGCTTGGAGGCAAGGGTGGAATTGGCAGGACAGGGCAGAGATCGCTCCTGCTTCTAGGGAGACCCAAACAAATCTTCTTGCTAGAATACCTGATAATTCAGGCATGGATTTTGAAGTCAAAACTGTGACAGTTTAAATTTAAAAAATCCTTTCTAATACTAAAACATACTAGTAGTTCATCAAGAATGGTTCTGGCTTTAGATTAAGGAGGAAAGGTACCAATACCGGGAATGGAATTAATCAGCCCCAAAAGGCTCCCTGAAAGGAAAGGAACGGTGAAATTGAATATTTCTTAATAAATAATAAATAACTTGATCGTTGCTGGACAATCCTGAGGACCCCAGTGCCCACAGGGACATTTAAAAAAGCTGGAGGATTGGAAATGGACAGCCTGCCAGCCTTATCCACTCCGTGGTACAACCACTTGCCCCCTTATCCACTGCCCCAGGGTCATCCAGAAACATCTGGCTTGCATTGCTGCACAGAAGGCCCCCGCCTCAGCTCCTTTGAGCAGGCCCACCACTATAGCTCTTTTATTAAGCTTTCTTATTTTGTTTTCTTCCCATGTGATGCCAGATTTTGTGATTTCATAATCAACATGCTTTTCCTCTAGGTTTTTAAACATTTATGTTTTATCTCTGCAAAATGCCACCTTGTTTGGCTGGCAGTCTGCTTCTTTTAAACTCTTGGCTAACCTGCTGGATTTTGTGTACTTGGACAGGGTTGGACTGGTGGATATAAAATTGGAGGCTGTTTAGTGTTTTGTAACCTACAGTACACACTTTATTGGTAACTGTTTAGGGAAGTTAGCTGCCTTTCAGAATTGAATCTGAACTGCTACACTCAGTTAATTGATATATTTGGTTTGTGTATCTACTGAACTGATACATTCAGTTAATCTTCTCTCAAAACAATTGATATATTGATGAAAAACTGAGGTTTATTTACCATACATAATCCCTTCACTGAAGTTCCAATTTTTCTCAATGTATAGCTTCTTTTACCTTTTACATTTACATGCAGTTGTTAACGTATATCTGCACTTGCTGAGTCTGCGCATTTTTTAAATCACTTGTCACTGAATACACTTTCTATTTCTGCTTCTTTCTGTTGCCACCACTAGCTCAATGAAGCATGCTCAGTGGAATTAAAATGTGAAACTTATTGAAAAAATACCAAATAATATTTCCAGGACAAAAAGGTTAATCTAATCATGTTATTGGAACATAAGATTTTTGTGCTCACTTTACATATTATGTGGGAAAGTTAAGGTTAAATTAAATTAACTTAAATTGAAATATATTAAAAATATTCCTCCACCCAACCTGACGTGGAAAAGGATGTTCTTGCCATGAGAATTTTTTTCCTGGTCTCCTGCCTGCACCAGAAAAAGCTGGGGTGCTGTTCCCAGTCTTGGGAGCAACTCAAGTAAGAGAAGTGGGGGGGAGAATGGATGGATGGATGGAAAATGAAGCTTAAGGACAAATGGTTGACTCTCTTAAAATGAAAGGGGAAGAAACTGAAAAAATCCTCCCAGCAGCTTCTTAAAAGACAGAGGGAAACATTAAGATATTGCCAGTATAATAAATTCCATTTTCTCTGGGGCTGATATAGTTCCATTCTCTGGGGCTGATATAGTTCCATTTCTGAACAAAGAAGATACCCCATGACCCAAGTGAGGCTTATAATAGTTTTTCAGTTGTTTTGAGGAGAGACAAGTAGGTCTTTCCCAAAATAGAATTAAAGCAAAATATCTGATTATTTAAATACCATAGACAGGTAAATACTTTTATCAAGGAAAATGATAAAAAGTTGCAGGATATTTAGAATTAATAGATTTTCTGTAAAAACCCATGGTTACATGGCAATGCTGGTTTAGTTAGTATTTTTATCCTACTGCTATATGGGTGATTCCCAGTGGTTTTATGATAACATTGAGGCATCTTAACAAAGTTATAAAAAACAGGCATCTGGACTGGATTTTTCTCAAGTAGAAGACGTTTCACCTCTAATCCAAAAGGCTTTCTGCCTTTTGGATTAAAGGTGAAACGTCTTC
>JANHZU010002716.1:5575-58316 GCA_032468055.1 Acrochordus granulatus | reverse complement strand
TTTCACCTTTTATCAAAGGTGAAAGCCTTTTGATAAAAGGTGAAACGTCTTCTACTTGAGAAAAAATCCAGTCCAGATGCCTGTTTTTTAAACTTGGTTGCGATGTAGTCCTTTATATAAGACCATCTTTGCCTCTCCAAGCATTTGCTAATCACCCCCCATGTTTGGTCCACACACATAACAACCTCTCCCTCAAATATGGGTCATTCAGGGTGACTTTTATGCAACTTTATCTGCTCAATTTTCTGGGATGTGGCTGTGCTTTAAAAATAGGTACTCTTCCACTTCCATTCTGGACTGCTCTGGAGCTCCCCCTGGCCTCTGCCTGAAACTTCAGCCTTTGGCTCAAGCCACAGCCTTCTGCTTCTGACTGAGGAGACCCTCTCCTACCTTTTCCCCAAACTCCTCCCTCCTCCTGACCCAAGGCTGCCTCCTGGAAGCTTCCCTTGCTTGGCAGCTGCCACAGAGCAGATCTGGGTGTCCAGGGTCTGCCTCCAAGGATTCTCTGTCTCCCTGATTTTTTTGGGGGGTTGGCCTCTCAGGGGCTCCATGTGGGATGGGACTGGTTGTGTCTCAGGTGGCTCTCACCATATTAGAAGTAACCCTTTTAAAGGCCAGCTTCTGGGGAGCATCCCCTCTGCCTGCCTGGGGGCTCCTAAACACAGCTGAAGGACCACTGTGGCACAGATGGCAGGACCTGATCCAGCTTTGGGGATCTTCTGACCATCTGCCAGAATAGGGCATCAGGTTTTCTCAGCATGTTGGCCCTTCAGCTTTCTAATGGGGTGACAGAAAGCATTTCAAAAGCAGGTTCCTGAAGGCAAAATCAGGGTAATGAATTCCCCCATCTCTCTCCCCCCCCCATCTCTTTTTAAAGACATCATCTTGTTATGACCTTGGATATAAATGGATGGGTCTGATGCAGCTAATGCTAAGGGTGGTGGGTCAGCCAAGGGTACTTAATTTTTTAAAATATGTGGCTGCAAACTCAGATGAGGGCAGATGATGCCCTCTTTTGAAAACTAAAACAAGGGCAGTTTCCCAGCAAGGAGGGGACAAATTGGTGGAGCTGCCAGCAGGGGGAGAAAATGAGGAGGGGGGCGTGAATGCAACATCCCACCCTTTGTATCTGATAAGCTCTCCATTTTCCTCACTGAACCCCAAGAGTGGCAGGAGCCTCATGGGAGGCTTGGCAGACTGGAGGGTCCCCTGACATGAAGACACCTCAGCCTCTTCTGCCCTCTTCAGCCAGCAGATCAAGCAGCCTTAATTTGACAAGAAAAGCTGGGATGTGTTTTGTTTTGCTTTGTACACTTTGGGTCTTTTCTGCCACCCACAAGCTTTAATAATTAATTGATTGGGACATTAATTTCAGAAATAATTTTACTGCATTTTTGAACTTGAGATTTATTCTTAATATTTTGCTGGCTACCTTGAGGACTTGTTAGAAGAGAATGGTGGGGTAGAAATGGATGAAGAGCTAAACTGAAGCTCCATGGAGGTTCCTGGGCACCTTGGGTTGCTCCTGAGCTGGTGAACTTTCCCTGGTGTCTGGCAGGACACCAACTGCCATGGGGGCCAGACTTTATTAAGAGTGGAGCCTTGAGTGACAGACACTTCAGCATATTGCTTTTAGAGACCAGAAGACGCTTTGCATCTTTAGTGTAAAAGGGAGCTAGCAATCTTCTTGATCAACAGTGGCAATTTATTTTAAAGTGTCCATTTTGCAAGTGTCACAGAAAGACTTTTATTTATAATCTTATTTTCAATTTCAACAAAGACTTCACTCATGTTTCATGCTAGTTTTTCTTTACTTTTTAGTTAGTATGTCTGTTTTTTTTGGTGTTATGTGCATTCAGATAATAACCAAGGATAAAAACTACCCTTTCGCTCTTCTCTCGCTCCCTCCTGACAATTCACACCCCCTCGTTGTAGTGTTGACATATGGAAATGATTCAAAATGTAATAGGGCGTAATTAGGAGCATTGTGTAGAAGTAACAATTAGTGTCTCTTCCAAGGAGAGTTGTAATCAAAAGATACCAAGAGAAGGAGGGGGGAAGGAGAGAGGAGGCTGCCTACAACAGTTGGGGGCCAGAGCAGAGGCGAGTCACAGGGACCTTGGGCCATGGCTTCCAGGGTGCTCCTGGGTGGCCTAGGCACAGGGGACAAATGTGGGATGGCAGTGGCTTGACCTGGAAGCCCTCCCCTGTCTTACCCTTTCCTGCCCACAGGAAATTTACCAGGGAAGCCCTGTCTGGCTGAACAAGTGCCTCCCTGCAGAGCCCCGGTCAGAAGCCTCCTGCAGCTTGGATGAGCCAAACCAGTGGCCTCCTCAGATCCCCATGCAGCACTCAAAGCACAAGGTTCAGACTTGCCTTGCCTGGGGAGTTGAAAGGAGGCCACTGGGCTGGGTGTGATGGGACTGGTCTCCCTGTGGCACTTTGGTAACTAGACGGGGCAAGCTTATTATGGCAGGAAATCCCTTTCCTCTGCTCAGTTGAAGCCTCTCTTGAGAAAAGAGGGGGTTCCTGTCAGTGGACAACATCCACCCTAACCTCCATGGAGGCAGAAGCCTAACTCTTGCTCCTGTTTTAGCCCTGGATATTCTCTCAGCTGCCACCTGCTGCAACCCTGAGCCCCTATGGAAGGCAGAGCGACCTCTTTGACATGACCCAGTGCTCTCTCTCCTCCTCACCCCAATGCCTGGAGTGGCAAAGGGGTCCAAGGAGGGCAAGTAGATTGGCTCTTGGGAAGGATGTAGGGCACAGAGCCTTCCTCTCCATTTTGTTTCTGAGCTCTTCTCCCAAATCTTGTCAACCTTCATAGCACAGAGCACATTCCTGGAGCTTAGCTTCCATTTCCCACAGGAGCAGCTGGCCACAAGAAAGGTTTCCAGAAAGCCCCCCCCCAGTGGTCACCAAACCTCTGATCTTTCTCTGCTTCTGTCCTTCTGGGGACTGAAAGGAAAACACTGAGCCCCCAGCAGAAGCAGTCCCAGATCTGCCCTTTGTCTTTCAGGCTCAGACTGAGCTGGAAACTTGGAAGCAACCATCTCCTTTTGCTTCTGAAGAGGGAACCTTTGTTTCTTGATGCTGCTCTGAAGACCCAAGTGGAGGTGTTCATCTGAGGTGGAAACTGTGCATCAAATCCTCCTCGTCAGTGGCAGGACACTCCTGTCCAACTGGGCCACAATCTCCCCTTGGTGTCCATGTGATGCGTGCTGCGAGAAAGGCATTGGGAGCTGCCATTCTTGCCTCACACTGGGGGCTGAGGGGTGGGTGTCTTCAGAAGCCTCAAGGCCAAGAAGAGAGCTGTCCTGTCCTGCTCTCCATTCCCCTCACGTGCCGACAGGCAAGGCAGCCTGCGCTCTTATCGGCAGTAGGCACATGCTGCATTGTGGGAAAGCAGTCCTCAGCAAAGGCCGGCTCATTCAAGAGCTGTCATGGGCATCAAGCACCATCCGCCTGACCCTGATGACCTTGAGCCATAGCTGCCTTTTCTTTTGTTTCTCCTTTGGAAAACAAACTGGTCCACCTCTTTGTTTTTCTTGGGCTTCAGATTTCAGTAAAACAATATTTTGTTCAGAAAACCCAATTTTGAAAACAGAAGATGCTTTCCAGACATTTAACTCCAAAGGAAGTCTGGAGAAAGAGCCAAAATCAGCTAATGGGTGAATATTGCAGTTGTGGAGAAGGAAAGGGACTTCCAATGCTTGGGCTCCCCATTGGGCTCCAATGGGCACTGTGGCCAAAGCTACCTGAGCTTTCGGGCCTGCTGCTTTCTGCTGCACTTTGGCAAGGGGCACAGCTCCCTCTTGAAGTCCTGCATTTGCTTCTCCTTGCTTGCCTTGCCCTGCCCTCCCCTGTCCAGCTGCCTGAGTTTTCCCATTTGTTTCCTAATGGGTTGCATGTAATGATTCTGTGATTGTAATGATATATAAAGTCCCTATCCAGGGAGGGAGACTGCTGTGAAAGCATAACTGTTAGTAGCGCTGTTACTCCAGTACCCTACTGACACTTCTGTGGTGAAGGAGGAGGGGGGGTCTGGGGAATGCAAGCAAAATGGGGTGGGGGCTTTGCAAGGGTGACTGTCTCTCACCTGCATTTTTAAAAAATTGAGAAGATATTTTGTTCCCATTCATGAGGATATTTGTGATGCATCCTTGTTTGCTTATTCTATAACAACCCTCAACCCAAACGAAATTCTCTCAGTAATCTGAATCAGCCAAATCCACTAGGTGCAGCAATTCCCAGCCCAGGAGGGAATATGCTGCAAATATTTTAAAAAGTGTTAAAAATTCAAAGCTTGTCCAAAGAAAATAAGCTACCTTGCAAATGAATTCAAAGCTAGAGTATTAAGAGTGACACGCTCGGTCTCCTGAACAGACGGTTTTGCTTATTCTCTCATCCAAATTTCTTAAATCTTAAGTGCTTTCTGACCTAATTCTGCAAAGAAATCCCCCTTTTTCTTTTCTTGTTTAAAAGAAGCATATTAAATTCTTACTCATCCCTACTTTAGGAACAAATATATCTCATTCTATTGGACACCTATAAAAATGAAGTGAGCAAGTGCTGAAAAGAAAGCTTTCTCCTGGTCTGGCCTTTGGGGATGACTCTTCCTGAGATTTCAGCTGCATCTCAGCAGAAGGCCATGGAGGGTCAGGAGTAGCATCTGATGTGGGTCTGCTGGGCCCAGACATGTCCTGCCAGTTCCTACGCAGTGACATTTCATAAAAATAAGTGTTACTCAGGGTTTTTAAAAAGGGTTTGAGACTTCAGATTCTGAAATTTGAATATCAAAGTTTGAACCCAAACCCACATTTCAAACTTGAATTGACCTGAATGCGAGTTTCTTGATGATTGGGAGCCAGTTGTCAAGACTTCTCTTCTCACCCACTGCCCCAGGGCTGGTGCCACTGCCAGTGCCCACCACTTGCTTGCCAGACCCCCTCTCCCCTGCTCCCCCGCACTCCCTACTTTGGAGCAGCTGAGGACACTATTGTTGGCATTGTCATGCGATTCCATTTTTCTTCAGAATCCCCAAGCCAGATGACTCATTTCTGAAACCACATCTGAGGTCCTATTTTAAAATCTCTTCAGAAGTTTGTTTTATGCTTAAGTTAGAGAGGACCAGTAAGGCAAGATGAAACCCTTTCCAGATTTAAATTGGGATGAGAGTGAGGAATGGTCATTCTTATTTTAGCATTGATTGAAAGATGCTTTGCTGCCAAGAAGCATTTCTATCAAATGGAAGACTTTTGACTCTTGTTGCTTAGTAATTTTGAGGAGGCAAAGGCAGTGCGTGGATGAATCTATCAACTCCCTTCTTGCCCATGTGGGATTTTGTGGAAGTCTTCAGATCTTGTCAGGAAAAGAAGGCCAAATGCCATCAGGTAGCTTGGTTGGTGACTGCTCCGACTGGCATCCAGACCCCCTTGCCCAGTCTATTCCACTGAACAGGAGAGGATCTACTGTGGGAAGCCCTAGTCCATGGATAGTGATGTGAGCTGTGGTCACCTCTTATTGTTCTTCTGCCAGAGACCCAGAAACAACTGTGCCTGCCATTGCTGGGCTCCAAGAAAAAAAAACCTAGGTGGGAGGTCTCAAAACTGTGCCATCCCAAGTCATGTGGGGGATGTGTGTGCAAGCGGCAGTGTGGGCAGTTTGCTCTATTCTAAGCCCCACCAAGTTGAGAACAAAGTAGATTCTGCAGCCCTCACATGCCACCCACCCTCATGCTTTAACAGCATCAGAAAGGCAAGCAGTCCCTTGCTTCCCCCCCTGCTTTCTTTCTAGGGCCACCCAGAGACAGGCTATGGAGTGCCCCAAGAAAGCTTTCTTTCCAAGTGGTTCATGAGTTGGCCCTGCTACAAGAAAGTGCTGCTGGTGTCTTTTCCCAGGTGGTACCAGGAATGGGGCTTCTTCAGTCAGAAACTGTGCTTATGGGTACAGAGTGTCCTTCCTGAACATTCCTTATGATGTAGTTATGGGGCATCTTCCCATGCGCACTGATGCTCTGCTTGCAAGGAATGTTCCTGCAGAGGGCATCTGCAGGGGTAACCTCCTGAAGTGTAAGCCACATTAAAATAATCAGTCGCCCGCCCCCCGCTACTCTGGTCTTTGTCACAGCTGGGAAAATAATTGCCTCCAGCAAAAGGTTTGGTTTCCAAAGTTGTTCATTTTCAAACATGCAGAAATGCTGTACACAGAGTGAGGGATAGAATTATCCAACCCCTGCCTGTGGGAACGTCATGTGATTCACAAAACAGGGCACTTCCACCCCCATTTCCACTCCCCATTCTTGGGCTGCCTTCCATTTTAGAAATCCAGGGCATTACGCAGTGCCAGTGGGTACAGCTGCACTGGTGCCCAGAAGAGGTTCTCCAAAGGGAAACCAAAGAGTCTCCTTGCTTGCCTGACAGAGTATGAAGGGTCTCTGGAGCCTTTCCCTTTGGGGACAGAGGAGCCACAGTGTGACAGGTATCTTGGGAGAGAAGTGACCCCCAGGAAGGATGGACAGATGGACAATGCCACATGCACTTCCTTTTCTTTCAGAGAGTTTCAAGAGGCAACAATGCTGGAGACTTTGCTGGGATCCTACTCTGTCCCCTCCCATGAAGAAAATGGAGGAAGCAAATGTTGGGGAAATTTCTGAAGGATGGTTGAGGAGCTTCACTGAACTGAATCTGAATCATGGGGCCCATCTCCTTCCAAGCAGCATCCCCCAAATATCCTTCCACAAAACGGCATGGATAATTTTTCATTCTACCCTTTTTTGGGGGTGACTGTCTTCAAGCATCAGAGTAAATCAACAGGAGAAATCTGGGGAATTTCCACCATGGGGAGAACTACTTTCCCTGCTGGGAGTATGGGGGGAAAGAAGGGAGGGGGAAGGGGCTCCTGGGTGCCTCTTCTGGCCCGGCCGGGTAGGGGTCCCTCTTGAAGAGGAGGAGGAGAAGAGGAGAGGTGAGTGCCCCTCCTTGTTATTTGTCCTGCAACATCTTGAAACCAAGCAGGGTTAATGGCTCTCTTCATGTCCTGGCAAGATGAAACTCCATCGGGAGACCTAGGACAATTTTTATATAGGATTAGAAAACAAAAAATCAATATTTAATTATCTGTAAGCGTTGCATGTCACTGCATCTTTAGCTCACTAAGTGTGAGCCGCTGTCTACTGCTGCTGCAAGGTGAAGCACCCCCTCCCCCTGGCGCCCCCACCTTTACAGCCCCGCAGTAAAGAGGCTGCATTATCACTCTGGCCACACAAAGTAGGTTATTTATTTCTACCATCTCTATTTACTTGTATTTATGGGTGGTATCTTCTACAGATAGGTTAACTTTAGCAGGGAACTCAGAACTTTGGAGCAGCCCCTTCGGAGATTGCTCTCAGAGGGAGTCGCAGCTGGGCAGCTTCGCGGGGCAGGTGGCTTTTGGCCAACCCAACCGGATGTTCCAGCCACGTCCAGTCGGAGCCAGGGTCCCAGTTGGCCACCTCTGATCAGGACTCCTTCAGCCACTCCGGATCCTCCCCTGTGCTGCAGGGTGCCCTCTCAGCCTCAGCCCTGCTCCCTTCTTTACCCAGCCCCAGAAACAGCCCAGAGCTGCAGGGGCGGGGCAAGAGGTCCGGGGCAGCTCGGTGAGTTGCGGCCGCTGCAGAGAAGGGCTGCCTTAGGCACTCGCGTGCCGTAACAGCGAGAGCGGTAAATCTCTCCTGAAAAGCAACTTGTTGGCTGCAGCAGCCCAGCCACTGGAGCTGTAATCCGACACGTTGCGCGCTCTTTCTCGCGCGCTCTCTCTCCCCCCTCTCCCCTTACACGCGTGCGTGCGTGCGTGCGTGCCTGACCGTCTTTTGCAAAAGGTTTTGAATAAGTGACCTCAAGGACGCTGGGAGTCAGCAGGAGAGAAGACTGGCTTGCCGCACTCTTCAGTTATGCTGCAGAGGTTCTGTCCAAAGACAACTTGATGAGCAAAGCTTAGCCCCTTGCACACTTGGGTAAGAGTCAGGGACAAGGCCTGCTTCTGGCAAAAGAAGGGCCACAAGCCACCAAGGCAAGTCCCGGCTTATCTTCCTTCAGTTTGCTGTGGCCAAACAGGGTGCCTGTGGCTCTTGGGGGATGGAGGCAGAAAAGAAGGTGGGTTCTGAGGCTACTGTGCAGCTTGGTGCCTGTGGAGGGGTGCCCCTTCCTACTGGTGAAGATGCCAGCCAGAACTGGTGAATGTGGATGCTCTTGGTGTTGTGCTGGCACAGGGGGTCCAGCATCCCAGGAGAAGGCAGCAGGGGTCTTCCTGGTTTGGGACACTGCTTCTACCTGGAGTTGAGAGGCAGCTGATAGCCAGCAGAGAAGGAAGTGACCCTAGTGTGGCCTCAGCTGTCCTTCTTTGGGGCACTTGGGGTAGAGAAGTGCCCAGTTGGTAAATTCTGAAAGAGATGACAAGTGGTGGACACCTCTCCTCTCTCGTCCTCCCCCCAGGCAATTAGGAGGCCTCTTTTTCTGCAGTCATTAATTTTTTTACAAGCCACCCAATTCTTGCCGTTTCTCCACAGTTAATAATGACTCACAGCCGCTTACCCCATAAATAAGTTTCTGAGTCTTCTGTAGATGCAGAGGGGCTGCTGAAGGAGGAAAGTGGAACAGCATGGCTTTGAACGGTTAATTGACTTAATTGCTGTTAGCTGGGCTATTAGGACACTCGATCCACCCCAGTGACCACAAGATTCTTAATGGGGTTTGCTTTCTCCGGATGCCAGGCTCCCGTTACCCTGACAGGGGAGATATCCACTTGCTGATTGCCTCATGAATAGCTAATTGGAGGCTGGGGCGAAATGGAGCAGCAAGGGGGCATTAATAACAAGCCAATTTGCCATTGACTGGAGCCCCTCAAAGAGCTTTCCCTTCTTCAAGGGTCTTGCAGGGTGCAAAGCACTACCACTCCTGCACAGTTCTGTCACTGAGGAGGGGAGGCTTATCCAATGCCAGGTGGGCAGGTGGGCAAAAGCCTAAACTCTGGATTCAGAGCAGGAGAGTTGCAGGCCAATCAGGGTAGGAGAGAGATAAGACCACTGGCTCTCAGCCATATAAGCAAGGATGTTGTCTGGCTTCAGATGGAGAAAGTTGGAGTCATGGGATAATGCAGAACCACAGGATCTGGTTACTCTGGACAGCAGCAGGGCAGGGCTCTCTTACTGAAGCTTCATGAACATCATTCTCCTTTCTCCTCCTTTCAAAATAGCTAGCCAGTTGTTTGAGGAACAGTGATTTCAAGATAAAGTGTTGGACAGTGAACGTTCATTTGAAGGGGTCCAGTAAATGCCCATTTATTTTTCTTTAAATTCCAGATTAACACAAAAATAATCATGTTGGCCAGAGGCTTGCAAGCTAAATCCTAGAAAAATTGGGGATGTTTGGTCTAAAGAAGAAAAGAAGCATGACAGCATCTTCCTGTCCCTGAAGGGCTGCCCAAGGGAAGAGGATGAAGATTTTCTATAAAGCTCTGGAGGAGGATTGGACAGAAACCAGCAATGGAACCTTTGTAAAGAGAGATCCAAATTTGAAATGAGGCATTTCCTCACTGAGAGGTCTTGAGCAGTGGACCAGCCTGTCTCCTGGAGTTGTGGTGCTCTCTCAAACAAGAAAAGGGTTAGGGTTAAAGAGACATTACAGCTGCTGCAAGGGGCCCTGCAGAATTCCCACTTAACTGGCCATATCCATGTTGGTTATGGGAAGCCTGACATTCTGAACTTTTTTTCCAAACGGGGGAGTGTGCAGGGGTGGATTTAGAATTAGAAGATGAAGCACAAAGTCATTCTCCACATTGCTTTGATTTTTCAAAATAGAATTTCTAACAATCAATTTCAGGAAAATGTCCACTACTCCATCTGCAGGCTGGAAGCTCAAATGGCTTCACTGGCCTGGCTTGGCTCTGACTATTCAGAACAAAACAGACTTCCTTCAATGCCTGCTTGCTTTGCTTCCTGTGAAAGACCCCTTTTCCATTTGGGGGTGGCTGTGCAAAGACAAGTGGGGGGAGAAACTCTGCCTGAGAATCCTTTGCTTTTTTGCCTCTCTCACTTGGTCCAGGAAAGTGATTCTAACGACTTCATTGATGTGGCTTCCAAGGAGAGGCCTTTTTGATGAGCCCCTCCATCAATTCCCTTCATACTTGGGGTGTCTTCTTGTTGACTTTGCAGTATGATTGAAAAGTGACTCAAAGCAGAGCAGTGTTGGCAGCAAAAAGGAGTTCAGGGCTAAGAGAAAACACACAAGCTGTCTGGGCAGTTTTTTGGGGGTTGACTCCTCAAAAGTTGGGATTTCTGCACTTTGCTTTAATTCATTTGAATTCTGCCAATTAATCAAGGATAAGCCTGAAATTAATGTGTTATTAAGTCTGATTTAGGCTTCGTTTTAAAACAGACTTGCTTTAGGAATTCATCAACTTTGAACTTCACAGATTCCTTGTGGTTCTGAAAAGAAGAGGTCAGGGTAGCTGGCAATGGCTCTGGCCCACCTACTGGACAGGTGGACACCACAGCTGGGGATTATGTCACCCATTAGCTAGGCATCCCTGAAGGCAAAACTGCCCACTGCCAGGGAGGGCTCCCTCCCTGAAGGGACATCCCTTGTAAGCGCAGTTCTTAAAGAGATGAGGGGAAGATGCCATGTTTCTCTCCCCTCCCCAGTTTCCCCAGGAAGAAGAAGTGGAGGGTCTGGCCAGGTAACTGCCACTGCCCTTGCTGGCTTCTGGTGTGCCTGCTTGGAGGAGAGGCCCAGAGTGGAGCCTGCGCACACCACAGGAGGAACTGCTGTTTGTGTACTGATTCGTGTCTCCTTGGCTTTACTCGAGTGTTTTATGAGGGAGGAAGCCTGCGCCTCTTGTCACCCTTGAGTGCGCTCGGCTTGTTCCAGCTTTTTATGTTCTCGGACAAGCAGCCTTCACCGGAGGACATGTCACAGCTTGGCTGGTTACTTGTCCAAAGGGGGAGATGCAGGCTTTCGTTCCCCCTCCACGTGCTGGCCAGGCTTTGTGAGGATGGTGGGCAGGTGGGGGAGTCCACAGCCATCGCTCCTGTTAGCCTGCATGGCCAAGGGCAGTGACTGACACACATACACACATCACAGGAGGACATTTCTTGGCCAGAGAAGGTAGGATTTTAGGGCCGGGGGGACATAATGCTCTGTGCAACGGTTCTCTTCATGCTGTTTTCCTAGAAGGCAGGAAAGAACCAGCTCAGAATCCATTTTGTGGGTGCACTCCCTGCTGCCCCCATTTCTTTAGTTCATCTTGAGCAGGAGAAGAATAAAAGAATGAAGTGTGGAATAGCCCCATTTCAAGGCTGGGCTGTTTGTTCATAAGAACTAGAAGTTGCATTTCTTTTTAGAGTGCTAAGGCTCACCAGCATACCCCATCTCTTTGCTCCAAGATAGCCCCATTTCTCTAGTATTCTGTTTTTCCCCACTCAGGTCATATCTGACTTTGTGTTGCATAGAAAAAAAAATCTTGCCTCCCCAGATTAGATTTTTAGTATTAAAACAATCCTTTTGCATTGGTAATAATTTATGGCAAATTGTTTTGAAGTTTAAAAATTGTATCTTTAATTCAAACACTCCGACTTGTTGGTTGGTCCCCATGAGACAAACTAAATCATTACTGCAAAGAAGCTAGTAATTGACATCTCTACCCCAAAGGGGCAGTTCAAATTGCAATCTGCACTAACAGTCCTAACTTGGGACCCATATTAGGGGAGGGGAGGTTATTATGTGTGTATTTGCTGCTTCAGGTTAGTTGAGAGGATTGTGGATTTCTGCATCCTCTTCTCTGTTCTAATGCATGCGTTAATATTTCTTCTTCTTCTAAATGGCACATTCTTAATTCTCTCTCTTCCCCCCTGCCCCCCAGTCCCCACAAATTTATGCTTTCCAGTCTGGTTCTCAGTAGAAACACGTGAAGGGTTTGGCCTCTAGAAACTCAAATACATTATGAAATGATTGCATCTGCACAGCCTCAGCTAGCATGTGGTTTGAAATCGGTTTTCCCACCATTTTCACCAATTGATTGTTTCATGGTGTTCTCAGCTCCAAAACAAAACATACCAAAATAAATTGTATAATGTGGGGAAAAATACATTTTCAGAATGTGGATTATAAAGCACATTTCAAGGACAGTAACTGATGGAGAAGAAGTGCTCCTAGGAAGCTGCCCTGGCCAAGGCTGTTCCTTTCTCTCCCCCACCCCAGGTCTAAAGAAAGAAGACCCCCCCAATCTCTGTTGTAGATTGAACACGAGCTGGAGAGATGGGAGCTGACAGCTTCTCTCTTCCGGCTGAGGGAGGGGTTGGAAATCAATGTGCAGGGGGGCTAAGCAAGAAGACAGGCCCCCCTGGCTTTGTCTGCTCTGAAGTGGAGCAAGTGCCCAGAGGACGGCAGGCTTGGATCCAAGGATGGGGTGAGGGATAAGGAGGGAGACCCTCCCCAATAGGCCAGGCTCTCTGCAGTGCCCCTTTCTCAGAAAGCAAGTCAAGGGCAAAGCCCATGGACAGGAAGGTCTGCACACACTGCAGTGGGTGGCACAGGAGGATGGGGGCCTGGGGAACCAGGTGGGCTAGTTGCCTCTAAAAGTTCTCACTCTTGGTCAGGCCCAGCTGGTAGGTTTGGAGGGATTGCCTAACACCCCCTTTCTTACATTTCTTTCAGGAATCTTGCATTCCATACCTCCTGCCTGCTGGATTAATTCAGGGGAATTGCTAAAATGATTTCCAGATTTGTAGCATGCGCAGTTGATCACAATTCTTAAAGCTCCCTGGCTCTTGTTCCTCTCCAGCTTGAGAGGCACAATGGGAAGGAAGACAAAAAACATGGTAAGTCATTCACTGTGCAGGGCCTCTGTTGGCTGGACACCTGATTTTGCAAAAGCAGAAAGCTTTTCACATTCAAGTTGTATCAGCATGAAGGGAAGGAGAAAGAAATGCTTGGAAGGAGCTGAAAACAGGTCCCAGATTCAGAAGCCTTGAAATGGACCCACAAGGAAGAATCCTGATACTGTCCCTTTGGTTGGAGAGATTAGACAGCCATCTCTTGCACCAAGAATGGCTCCTTCCCATCCTGGAGAGTTCCCCAGGGACTGCACTTTGGATGGCAGAAAGGCCAAAAGAAGCTTGGATGGGAAGAACTGAGCATCCGTTGCCCTTCCTGCCCAGAGGGATGGAGCTCTGCTTGGAAGCATCAGGGCACCTCTTGGACTCCTCAAGCCTTCCACCCTGGACATGGCAAATTCAGCTGGATGGGGGAGCAGATGCCAGGGAAGGGAGGAAGATTCAGACATATCTATGTGTGAATACCTTAATAAAAAGCAAGTGAGCATTTCCCTCTGTGTATGAAATTAACATACTTTATGGCCCGTTGGAAGAAACCCTACATCCTTAAGGAGCAAGGAGCAAAGTTTATAAAAAATTCATATTATTTACTACTTATTGCTCTATGTAAAAATGGAGAGCTTTTGTGGGAACACGAAACTTAGAGGCATCTATTATAGATAAGCTGGTTCATCTGGGAAGCAAAAGTAATGGTGACCCAGACAATGGGGCCACTTTCCCTCCTTCCCCTCCAAAGAAGTCCTCTTTCATCTTTGGGGATCTCAGAAGGAGCCTCCTTTTGCCATTGGTGGGGCAGGACTGAGAAGCAACAGGCTGGAAGCCAAAGGCAAGCGATGACAAGTAAAGCAGGCAGTCCCTAGGCAAAAAAGAGACCCTCCTTGGCAGAATCCAGGGCAGCTTTGTGAAGATCAGAAGCTCACCACATTTGGTAAGGGATGTGTTCACAATAGGAACACATGCCATGCTTAAAAGTTTAAAGAATTTACATGACCTTTTTAAATAAAATTAATGATATCTACTGCCAATTTCCTTACCGGACACACGAGGGGGAAGCAATGGTCATTTTGAAGGGCTTTATACAGGATGAGAATGAAGGGGTGGCATATTCAAGGATTCTGAGTCCTTCAGTTGTCTTTTCAAGCTAACAACCATGCAAGGTAGGTCAGTCTGGTTGTTTGCTGACTGTGGGGGTGGGTTGAGCAAGGAGAGTCCTGTAAGTTCCATACTCCGATCTTCAGCTGCAAGGCAGGATGAAGGGAAGGCAGCCACAGCCCTACAGGCGATCAGATGCTCCTGGTGACAGGCTCTCCCCAGCAGGTGCCCACGATGCCTCAACTCCCTGGAGCCCCCCCTCAACTGACATCCCCAGTGATGCAACTCTCTTTGCTGCATTTGGGGGAAAAACAGCATCTGCTCACGCAGGAGCCCATCGTGGCTGCCATTGGCAGCAATTCAAGCTGCCTAGTGAACTAAATTGATTTTTTATAGCTGCTCTGGAGCAAGTTTAATGAATCCAGTAGTAGCTGCACAGCACTTAAACCTTTCCCTGTTCTGGATCTGCAGTGACAGCTTTTAATAAAAAAGGAGAATATTACTTAAGACTTGCCCCTCACCTTCAAAATACCACCTCGCAGTTAAGCTGCTTGCTATGTCTACATTCCTGATTTAATTCATTAGGAAGAGAGCCATAGTATGAGTCTGCTATTTGGCCAGAGTGCTGGGAGAGTATTAGAGACTGTGGATGGAGGGGGAAGTCTGCCTTGGGTCTCCTTCCAGCGATCTGGCTCAAGATCCACCGCTGGCCAGCCTCTCCATCCCACTGCACAAAGGAGAGGACAGGAGGATCAGTTAAGGATGGCAACAGCCAGCTGAAGCTTTGCTTGCAAGTCTTCAAGGCAAGAAACAGAGAGGGGAGCATACAAGGCCATCAACAACCAGGTGGGATGTGGGCAACCACTGGGGGGCAACAAGGCAGCCACTTTCTTCCAGGGTAATGCAAGAGAGAGAATTTTAGCAGGCACCCAAGCTTCTCCCAGGCTGCTGCTGGGAATGTATTCCCCAACTCGTGAGATCCTGGGATTTCCTCCCTAGGGACTGAAAGGAAAGGATGTGAGTGGCTCCACCCAGGCTCCACCCAGGCTATACTGAGGGGCCCAACCCCAGGCCTCTTCTCCCCAGGATTGGGCTTCTCCCACTTTGCTGATAGGATTAGAGGGGCATGGGGAGACCTTTAGCCTGGGTTATTGTATTGCCTGGGGTCCCATATACAGTGCCCAGTATGGCTTTGAGAGGAGGTGGAGAGAAACCTAATGTTAACTTGCTGCAAAAGGAAAGGCAGGTGGATCTGTATCAACTGGGGACCTCCTAAAACCAACCCTTTAAATACATTTTGTAAGCAAAGGGGCAGATCTTTGTTCCAAAGAGCTTACATTTTTTGATTAAAATTTAGCCATTGAGAGCCTCAAATGCCTGCATTCCCTAATCAACTGGGCAGCTATACTGTGACCGCAAGACTGCAAGTTTGCACAACTACAGCAGTGAGCAATGTTTAGCTATGGTTGCAGATGTCCACACAACTATACCTAGAAATAAACTGGCCAAATTTTCAGGCTATCTGGGAGAAGCCTGTTTGGGAAAGGTGGGTCTTGTTGGGATGTGAAGTTGTATATCTCTGCCTGCCAAGAAGTGATGGTGAAAAATGATGTGTGCAAAACTGGGACTTAGTGGGATGGCTGCCCCCCCTCCCCCAGAGTTTTGTGTACAAACTTGTATTCCTGGGCCAAGAAGGCATCCACAATAACAGAAGAGAGCACGCCATCCCTGGCAGTTTCTTCAGAGGCACTCACAGCTGTCAGACTCACTCCTGTCTCTGGAACAGCTGCCAGGAGCAGACCTTGTCGATCAGTGGAGCCGCCTTTCTGCTGGGGAGGCAACATCAGTGTTTTCCAACATCCAGGCAGCAATCTGATTGGTGGAGTCCCTGGAGAGCAGAATTCCCAGGCCCATTGCACACATCCAACCACGATGGAACTGCAGCCTGTGTCTTTTGTGTAACCCTTTCACATCCTTCTTGGACAGCTGCTCTTGGGTCTCTGCTTTCTTGTTTTCCTTGCTTACACAACTCTTACAGGGCTTCACGTCTGCTACTGCTCTGCCTCACCTTCCCCTCTGTAAAATGGGAAGGGCAAGGCATTTCTTGGCAGGATACAACAAGCAGCGTTTCTAAATCTGGTGAAAAGGATTACGTAGCGAAAGCAAAGTTAAAGAAAGTGGGAGGTGCTGGCTTTCTAGCCAGGTTAGACATGCCTATGTCCTCTGTCAGCCAAGTTTGGTAGGATCTTCTCAACCCTGCTGGAAATGCAAAATGTGAGTTAGCAGAACACAACCTTCTTAATCTTATAATCCATTCACACAGTTTGACGAAGCACAAGAAATGCAAATGGTAATCTTGGTTTAGCCATGAGGATCCTGAGTAGGGAATCACATGCCTGCCTGAAGCTCTACTGTCACATGGCTTGCTTCATCTTGGCTTGGTAACAGATGTTGTGAGCCAGCCTGGCTGGCTACAGTGATTAGCCAGCCATGGGGTGGTGGGACATTTGCTACATACCTGCCTTGGCCGGTGCCCATGGGAAAAAGTGCCTTGTCAGCCTCTGGGCATTAATTCACCCAAGAGAGCTGGATTCATTGGCCCTCTGGCTTTCTCGCCCCTGCTGTCCTCCTCCTGACCAAGATGTGTTTGGTTTACAGCAAATGCTAGAAATTGGGGAATGTGGATGCTCTTTGTCCCCTCTCAAGGCTGGAAGTGAGATGGGAACTGCCATCAAACACTGACATTTATCTGCTAACCACCTTTGGGTCCCACGGCTGAGATAGAAGGGGTTAGGGGATAAATATAGTAATAAATAAATCAGTTGAGCTCCAGGACCCCAAGTAGCACAGCAAGTGATGAAATATCCCCACATCCATTATTTACCAGGGACTGGAAAGAGTTACATCGAATGTTGAGAAAGAGCTTCATGGGACAAGCATTGCTGGCTTTGGCCAGTTCAACTCGAGAATTGCCAAAGCTACTAGTAATTTCTGGTTAAATCCCCAGAAATCTGTGCCATTGATTATTTTGAGACAGTAATAATTTTTAGGTAACCACATTTTAAAAATTATCAGTTGATGAGAAGTAAGCTGACATAGATATTAATTGGGGAATGCTTCAGCTTCTCACAGTCTGAAATGAAGTTAACCGTGATGTGCTTCATGCCAGAAAAAAGAGACTTTTACAGATCCAAAAAGAAAAGACAGCCATTTCTAGAGATCCTTTAAAGTTAATTCTTGCACCAAGACACAATCCAAAACCAAGTATTTATTTACCACTTGGAGGATATATTGTCCGCAGCTCTTTGCACAAGAGTTCTTTTCCAGAAAATCCTTACCACCTTTGCCTTGGAAGTGGCTCACATTGCGAGATCCTCATCTGTGCACCTGGGAAGCAGGGCTGAGACAGTAAGCAGCCTCTGACCCAGAAACATGATGCGCAGCCTGCATTTCAGCATAACTGGATGGTGTCCTAGACCAGTGAGCTTAAAGAAAATTATTTAGTACTGCAGCCACCAGGTAGTAATAAGAGCATCCCCGAGCATGTGCAGAGCACACATTAGACATGCATGAGCCATTCTCTCTATCCATCCCAAAGCATCCACAGTCTCTGAGGTGTGCCAGCTGGCTGCCTGTCTTAAGGAAATCGGCACCCAGTGAGCAAGGGAGCTTGGCCTCAGATGCCAGCCCTGCATTGTTCAAGACCCAGCTGCCTCTGTGCCGCCCAGGGTGCATCACAGCAGTATTGATCGGTGCACTTTCAAGAATCTCATTGAGATTCCAGACAGCAGCTCCGCAAATCTATCCCAGCCTGGCTCAATAGCTTATATTTTTAATTTGTCAATAATCAGTCAGGAACTTTGGCTGGCCCAGCTTCCACCACATTTTTCTCCTCTCCCCTCCCTGTGCTGAAGGGGGCTGAGAGAGAGGAAATCATTTAGCAGGAGGGAGGTTCAGCTTTATGGCCAGAGCTGAGCCAAAGGGAAATCAGGAGTCCAGTCCAGGCTTATGAAAAATCGCAGGCAAGATTATTTTTCATAAACCTGACAAAAGCATATTTATTTAAAGACAAAGATAAGGTACCTGGGCTGGAGGCACGACTGTGCCTGGCAGGGAAAAAAATAAAAATGAGCTTGCGAGCTTAACATTTGTGACCATGGTGCGACGCATGACACAGACAGCACAGGACCATACCCAGCAGGCCAACGGTACAAAAGGCGGAGGGGAGCAGCTCAGCCTCAGACAGATCTAATTTGTGAATAAATTGTCATCTCCAGGCAAGCAGGCTTAATTGTCCAGATCACTTAATCTATTTCCCTTCTTCTTTCTCCCCCCATGGTCCCTGCAGGCATTTATACAGGCGAGCTGCATTTCAGCTGGCCTGGAACAAGGACTGAGCTTGCCTGAGTCCCCTGGTGTTGGATGCTGCTGGTTCCTAGGAATTTAAAATATCCTCTCCCCCACCTGGCAGAAATCTTGGCTTCTCAAAACATGATGCCGTTGTCTAGGAATTTGAGGCTTTCTTTTTAGCTCTGGTTTCAGCACTTTTCCACCAATCTGCTTCACTGAGCATTTCTTTCCAGCCACCTTTTCCAAAATATTTGGACTCTCTCTCAGTCTTTCCTCTGTTCCTGGTTTCTGCAGCTTCTCCTCATTGAAAGCGCCTCCAAGAATCAAACTGTTGGAGGACCTCATGCCTGGCAAGGCAGAAGGGCTCCCAGGAGGTCATCCACAGTCACCCCAGGAAGTGGCACTTTTGCATGTCCAAAGTACATTCAGGAAAAGGCATTTTTCAGGAGCTTTCCTTGATTTCTACAGCCTGCTGTCCTTGCCAGCTGTAGCTGTGGCAAATTAGTTGTTTCAGCTGGGATTGGCACAGGCTTTCCCTTGGTGGCTGTGTGTGTGTGTGTGTGCCTGTGTATCTGTGTGCATGTGTGTGCATGTGGGTGGGGGAGAGAGAGAGAGAGAAAGGCCTGGGAGAAATGGGCCAAGGAGTTTGTTCTGCCAGGCTGGAGGGCATCTAGAAAACACCCATTGCCTTGAATAAGTTGGTTTTCTGGGCCCAGTGAACTTGCCCATGGGTATCAGAGGGACTGCAGGAGCCTGGCGCAGCCTCCAACTCCTCACTCCTTACAGACGGGTCTTGTTCCCTGCCAGTGGGATAGAAAGTAAGCTCCCTTGCAGGGCTGGAGTGAAGCAGCAGAGAAAGGCCTGGCCCTGGATCTGTGCTGGGTCAGCCCCTGGGCTGTGCCTCTCCCAGTGGGAAACCCAACCCCTCTTGAACCAGGCTGGCTCAGAGCCCCCTTGGGGAAAAGGGTCCCCTTTTCATTCCCTTGATGGCATCAGCTCTGGGCCTCATGGGGGGCTGGCCGGGGGCTTGTCCCAGTCAAAGGACATCACGCTACTGATTCCTATCCAGCAAGGGAGAAATGTGACTGGCATCGGCTGAATCAAATGCAACACTGTATGCTAAAGGAAAATCAAAGGGGGATGTTGATTCTCTTTTCTTTTGCCTTCAGGACATTCATAGAACAGGATTATGAAAATCAAAGTCAGCCCAACTACTGATGATATTGAAGCCACAATAACAACAAAGTTTTCTCTGCAGTCTTCACTATTTCCCTGTGTGTTTTCATGCTCCAAAAAATCTTTCTGTGAGAGCTCTTAAAAGTTAGGCAGCTAACATGGAAACAAGAACCCCACCTTTCCTTTCCTCTGACCTGGGAGGGAGATTAGTCTTTTCACACAATTGCTTACATTAAGCAACTTCATCCACATCAACTGTTTTTGGTTAGTATTTTTTCAATATAATCAATAGGATCATAGAATAGAAAAGCTGGAAGGGATCTTGGAGATCATCTAGTCCAACCCTTCTCAACTCAGGAATCTAGTACTTCAGCAACCACTGAAGTCTACCTCTTGTAGATTAGGGCCACATCAGAAGTGTGCCTGTTTGTTCCAGCCCTGCAGGACCCTCCTCTCCCAGACTCAGACAGCTCAGGAAACCTTGGCTTCCTGGCAGGAAGAGGTGAGAAAGGAAAGCCAAGGTCCCTGGCCAGATCTGGATCTTCCAATCAGCCTAACTGCACATCTGGCTCCTCTGTGGACACCTCCATGGTTGGTTAGAAGACTGCTGATGTGGCTTTGGAGCATACCCTTTCTTGGGGTCTGTGGCAGTTTGATTTGGAGGAAAGTTGGTGAGATTCCCTTTCTCTCTCTCAGTTGATGGACAGTTGGACAGATCTCAACCATGGATAAGGCCATCTGCTTTCTGAGGAACCTGCTGCAGGTCTTCAGGGAAGGCCAGCACAGAAGGAGCCACAGAGAGAGGCCTGCTTTGATTAAGATTAATGCCAAACCAAGCACATGCCCTGCAGGGACAGTGCAATTGGAGATGAAAAGGTATTTAAGAGATGGAACATCTTCCTTGTCTAAATTGAAATGTCAGTCAGCTGTCAGGTGGACAAGGCCCATCCTCTTCTTTGGAGGGGGACTGCAGTCTTCATGGTCAGAGCTTGGCATGAAAAGCCTTGCCCCCACCTGCCCCAAGGGAACTCCTGGACCTGCTGAATATCCCCTTCTCATGCATGGAGCAGCTTCAACACCCTCACACACACAGACTGTTCCTCCCACCTCTGAAGAAGGCTTCTGGATGGTGGGTGGAGGACCAGGAAGGATACGAGTTTGGTTTTGCACATTGTTTGTTTAATATGGATGTTGGACAAGCCAGATTTGTCTGTGTTCACAAGACCTCCCATGAATACCAAACAAGAGCTGTTCTGAGGGGCCAACCCAGATGCTCCACACAGCTGTGGGCTTTTCTGCACCCATATTCCCACCCCTTCTTGTAATGGGCCAGTCACACAGTCTGCGTGTGTTGCATAAACCTCATTTCACAGGGCCCCTTTCACAACACTGAATGGCAAGCAAAGTCACAGCCACTGATCTTTTGCTGGTCTCAACATCTGGGTCTCTGATGAGATCTACCCCTCCCCAGCTGGCTTCCCCACCACAGTACATGCCCCTGAAGCTTGCCTGTCTTCTGCCTTGGGAGGTTCTTTGCCACTCACTTTTACAGACACTTTTTATCCCATCTAAAAAGGATCCATCCCTCTAATCTTCCAGCAAGGAGACATTGCTCCTGCTTGTTTTTAGCTTCTCCTTGAAAGTGACAATTCTGTTGCAAAATAATGTTTTGTTTTTGAGTACTGTACTTTCCTTTCTGTTTTATTTCTTTGAAACATTGTAACCCAACTCTTCCCATAAATTCAAAATGCCTCACAAGAAAAGTATTATCTTCTGTAAAACACAAACATTAAAATAATAAACTATTGCAAAGGATGAAATCAAGAAAGCTAGAGGATTAGCCAGCCAGGAATGGGCCTTCCATTGTGGAGGGAGCTGTGTAAGGGCCAATTTCAAACCTGTCCTCCACTCTGAATTCAGTCAGCAGTGGGTGACTCTGAGGCCAACTCAGAAAGTGGGGAGAATCTGTGGGGCACTCCAAGGAAGCCAAAGGGAAACTTGCTTCCCAAAATCTTGTTTTCAGTGTTGACTTTCCACTACCTCCCCTGAAGCCAGGATATTTCTATACAATCTGTAGCTCCCATTTGCACTGCCAGAGGCAGTTTCCTGCCATCTGTTGATGTCATTGGCTCTGCAGGATTTGTGGGTCTCTCTTTTTAATGCAACATTTTTCTACAGACCCCCCTCCTCAATATGTACCCCCTGCTCTCCTTCCTTTCTTTAAAAGTAAGCCCTGAAAGGAAGAAAGTTGTGAGGGGCCAGCCTCCAGGAGCTGCAGTGACATCCAGCTACTTATTCCTGAGGCTTCAGAGATGGCATGCCAGGCTGCCAAGAACAGCAGTTAGAGTTGCACGTGGTCAAACAGAATACATACTGCTGTATCTATGTATCCATATCTATATCCGACTGACCAGAAAATATGAACAGGCAAGCTGATCTCCCTGTCTGAAGTTCCCCTAATTGATTTTCCCAACAAGTTTCCCTGTGTAGTGTTGGGGGGGCATTTTCAGTGGCCTTCTCAGACACATATGTGTCCGGAGGGGCCATGGACTCAGCCAGGAATATGACAGGCTCACCACTGAAGACACTCACCAACAGTAGATGCACAGTTGTTGCAGCCACAGAAGTGTTGTGCACTAAAGAGCAATGTTTATTACCAAAGCCAATAAAGCTGGGAGGCTCTGTGCGGCCCCTCTCCCCTGCAGGTGCTGGAGGGCCTGTTCCCTTCAGAAGACTCCATGTAATCCATGCTTGGTTAACCCTGATTCCTTGCTGCAGTAGTCAACCAGTGGATTTCTCTTCTTCATCCGTTGATTTCATTAGATATCATTTTTTGGACATGTGTTTTTCTCAAGCAGCCTGGAATGGCCTATCAGGGTGGGGGACATCACAGAGAGAGAGATCTGAAATATAAATCAAACAGATATTAGAGTCTGTTTTAATGCTTAAAGATCATATGCAGATTGAATGTCACAACTAAAATTGTTGCATGTCCTGTCAGGGAACAATTTTGCCACAGTTCAAAGGACTGCCTGTACCACACTGCCAGGAGGGCATAGCGATGGAGACAGCCAATGCTTTGTTCCTGGTTCCCAGGGAGGAGAAAGAGAAGGAAGCCTCTTAGCCAGCCTCAGCCTCCCAGCATGCTCTTTGGGCAGAAGGACTGGGCAGCCACCTGTCAACCATAGCCCCCCTCTGGCTGTGCTGCCATGGGGTCCTTCAGAGCACCCCAAGCCTTCTTAGGTCACATGTGGGCATATACTCTGCTGGCACTGAGGACCTGATGCTTCCCTGCCAAATACAAAAAAGTTCCTCCTTTTTCTAGTTGCCAAAGATTTATCATGGTGGAAAAAGCCTCCTTCAGGGAAAGCAAGCACCTCAGGCATCAGCAGCCTTTCAAACAAACCCAAGACTTGTATCTCAGCACTGAGAGTAATGCAAGGGGAAGGCAAGGCAAGGCAAGGGGACACCAGGGCCTGTGCCCATCAGGCCAGTGCTGGCTCCTCTCTGATGGATGAAGGGATCTGGCAGCTCAGAGCAGTTCCTGTCAACCCACAGCTTGGTGGAGAGAATACAAAGCCTATCTGGCTGGGCTGGCTTCCCACGGCCTTTCTGAACAGATGGGCAGTCTGACTGGCAACTCCCTGCAGACAGCCAGCTGGCATTCCTGGGCTAACGTCTGGCACCTTGGGCTGCCACATTGCGTTCCCTGGGGTCCTGGCTGCCATGCTGGTTCTTGGGCAGCTTCCTTCGGACAGGCATCTGGTGCTGAGCAGCAAATGAGCCAAGCTGGCATGGACAGGCAGGCTGGTAGGCGGTGGCAGCACACGTTCCCATCTCTACCAGCAGCAGCAAGGGTGCGAAGAGTCACTCTTGCTGGTTTGTCTCCAGCCTGCAATGTCCCTGCACCTGGCAGCATCTCCTCTTCCCAAATTTGTAAGACTGAACCCAAATCAAGAAGAGTCCCTGGGGGAGAGGGTTCTGAGAGGTAGTACCTGGCATCTGAGCAATGAGTCCAGCATGCCCCAGGACCTTTTGCCCTCTTTCTCCTCTTCCACATCTACCTGGCACCCTCCCTGTCCCATCTCTTCAGCCCTTTGGTGGGGACTCCATCATCCTGATCGTCCTGGTATTTCCCACACTAGCTTATGGAGAGGCAGGCAAGAGCCATCTCCAGCCCAGGCCTTGAGACTCCAGCCTCTCCCTGCTTTTCTTTCTGTCCTGCTGTCATTTTACATATTCTGCCTTGTAGATATATAACAGCACAGTAAAATAAAGGTTTTAGTGCTGTTTCATTTTTGTGCAGTTGGAGAGCATCACTTGGAATTAATATTATTTCAAAAAGCAATGGGTACATAACCGATTTGTTTAAAGGCCCCTTTCCCTAACCATAAAAAGGGAGTGACCAGGATTTTATGAAGCTGCTGTGAGGAGTCTGCTAAGCACCTGATCCTTCCCCCAGGGCTTCTTCCACCTCTTCCTCACATGGGGTCTAAAGCAAAGCCCAAGGAAGGAATGCAGGGATGAGAGTCCTGGGAAGGAATAGAAGGGAGCTGCTTTTTGAGAACAGCAATGCTACCCAGCTTTGCCTGTTGTTAATCTCCTTGGGGAACAGAAACCAGACTCTTGTGCTGAGCAGAGGGTTGGACGCCATGGCCTCAAGTCTCCCCTCTGATAATTGACTTAAAAAGGAGCTGCATGGGAGAATCTCTTTCCAGACTCAGATTTGGGACAGGATAGGAAGGCTTGGTCATTCCCGCTAATCTTTGCCCAGACTAATGTTTGTGTGGCATGGATCTCTGCACCATGTACATGAAAGTTTGTACTTTCAGGGACTCTCCCTCAGAGGAGAGCAGCTGGTAGGGCCAGAAAAGAACAAGGAAGAAAGTGGCCTTTTCCTTTCCAAAGTATTGCTTTTACATATGCTGTCAAATATGCCTGAAAGCTTGAACCTGACTGACCAACTAAGGCTGATTTAATCACATCACCATAGCCTGGCTTGGATTTCATGATCCTCTATTATGGCCCCTCTTAGGCATTTGTGGTGTGACAAAAGTCTTTGGCCCTCCACTCACCAATGGAGAAAGGGCTGTTTTTGGTCTGACTGGCCAGGGTCTTCCCTTGTCTTCTTTCTTCAGCCACCGCATCCCTGGTTCACCTGGTGGACTTTCTACAACTTAATTGGCAAAGAGCCCTCCTCTTTGCCCCTGCTCTGCAGATTGCTCACTCAGTTGCCCCATACATGAAGGTCCCAGAGAAGCCCTTTTGGAGGAGGCTCAAAAAGCATCCTAGACATAATTGAAATATTACCCAGCTCAGACACTGCAGCTGGCATAAGTTAAGGGATTTTAATTTAATCTCATGTCCTTCTTTGAAAATGCAGCTTGCTTCACTCTCTCTCTCATTCTCTCTCTCTCCCTCTCCCCTCACCCCATTTATTCTGTCAGTTTTATTTTTCCTCCCAGGGTCCTGTTTAGCAAGTGAAGGCGAGCAAACTTCAACTGGGGGGGGGTTAAAAATCAGAGCTCTTTGCATTTATTTTGCCTTTAAACATTATAAGTTAAATACTGTTTCTTTGGAAATGCCTTTAATTTAAGGCTAAAATGCAGGAATTTTCTTTTAGAGAGTGTACTCCTTCTCTCCTCCCTTCCCCCTTTTGTGCATGAATATTAATGTTTCTCTCAGAGAGATATTTGAGAGAGAGAAAGAGAAAGAGAGCGGGTGGGGGAAAACCAGCCTAGGAATAAATTAAGTACCTACAGATTTTTCTAATTCCTCTTTTTTTGGTGACATGCCGTCATTACATCAAATTACTGAGATGGGCTCCTACTTGTGTGTGTGTGTGTGTGTGTGTGTGAAAATTATGGAATATAAAGTATATGTAAATGTAGCCCGAGGCTGGGGGGAAGACATGGGGCAGAGAGCGGCATTAGGTATTCAGCCGGTGTCCTCACCAGCCAATTAATCAAGCCATGGCAAGGAAAGATGCAGAAGCGATGAGTTCGCCCTTCATGTTGATGAGGCCGGTCCAGGGCAAATGCTGCCTGCACCTGAGCTCACCGTTAGACATGCAGAAAGGGATCATGGGAATATCTTCAAGCCTTTGTCTTTCTGGTGAAGGATGGAAAATGTCAAGCTGTTTGGGGGATGCATGTGGGAGAGCAACTCAGAATTTGCAGCAGCTGGGCAGAGCAGCACTTAACTCTTTCCAGACTCTTGCCTGACGGGCTCCTCTGACACACCAAAGATACAAAAGAGACCATTTGGGTGGGGGCGATTAGGGGACTTCTTCTGCCTTTTGCTCCTCCAGTAGCTTCCTTGGGAAGGAGCCTGACAAACGTTCAGCCTTTTGTTTGTTCCCGTTTGGCAGAGAAACTGAGCAAGGGGGAGGAGGAAGAGGAGGAGGACAAAAAAGAAATGGGTTCAGCCCCCACTTCAGAAAGGGCCCCTGCTTTCTTTTCCCAGGCACTCAAAGCAACAATATGCCCAAATCTGCACCATTCTGGAAATTGCCAGGTTGTGAGCAGGCAACTGCTGTAGGGCCAGGGAATCCTGCATCCCAAAGTCCAGGGAAAGGCCAAGGGCCACCTTCCGCTTTCAGCCACCTGGTGCAGAATGTGACAAGGAAGGAGAACTGGTGACTCTCTCAGTAGCTGAGTTTGCCTTAGAAAATAAGAAATACTGGTTTTGCACCCCTATCCAACAAGGGCCACAACCAGACTGACTTTCCTTCTCTTCTAGTCCTTGGGCTGTCAAAGGAGAAGCGCCATCTAGGCCTGCCTGACAAGGTTGTTGTGAAGACATGGAAAAAGCAGGAGGGGCCAACTAGTCCAGGCTGACCCTTTGTCAGGCCAAGAAAGGGGGAGAAGTGAGTGCCCCCTTCAGACCTGAGAAGGGCTTTGTCTGTAGACAGCTCAGGGAGGGGCACATGTAGGAGGAGACTGGCAGGCACCACCTTCCTTACATGCAGCAGCATTTCCTGCTTTGAATTAAAAGTCAGGAGTACCTTATATGCATAATGAGTGCCAAGTGGCAAAGGATTATGGCAAAGGGGCAGCAACAAAGCCATGCTGGGTGGATCCTGGAGGTCACATGAGAACAGAGGCCACCTTCTAAAGGGGGCAGTCTTCCTTTCTTGTCCTCCTGACATTCAGCCTCACTCTTCCTACTCTTACATTCCAAAACTCCTGGTGCTTTGATGGAAATGATGCGGAGGAAGCTATTTTTGTGGACCCAAGAGTGAGGCAAGGATGGAGCTATTCTGTGCTAGAGGGCAACCCAGGCGCCTTGGTGGGGGCTTCCAGGAGGTGCCATCCAAGGCCAGGAGCAAAAGTCTCTTGTTAGCCTAGGAGGAGGGGGAAGCTGAAGGGCTTGCTTGGCCTCAGGGGGAGATCCAGGTCAAAGATTGTGGGGGGCCCTAGGGACTCTGAAGGGAACCCCACCTTCACTCTCAGGGCCATGTTCATCTTACTAATGGGTTCTGCATTAGACAGATTTTTGCTCAAGGCTCCTGGGCTCCCATCCTGCAAGACTTAGCCCCTGCAAGATTGGGGGTAGATCATCTTCCTTTGAAAGGCTGATTAATTAGAGAAATATTGGACGGTGGGGTTTGGGATGACTCCTGAAGGGGCTTTAGCTGGGTCATTCTTTCTCAGCCCAACATTGGGAAGACAAGCATTGGGCTTCAATATAGGCAGAGAGCCAGAGTCCTGATGCTAGATTGTATGCTATGCTTTGCTCAGCTGGGTTCTGGTGGACACATCCATGCATGCTCCAGGCAGGAATTGGATTCAATATGATGCACCTGGGTCTCTTTTGGCTTCAATCAATGACCAGGTCAAGGCTTGCTCCAAGTTTGCTTCTTCTAAGAACCAGGGTTTGAAGGGAGCTTGGTGAGGATGCACCTTGTCCTCCAGGTGTCTGAGAATCCCCACTGCCCATTGGGACATCCTTCATTTCCCAAAGTGCGGGGGCAGTTGAGTGTTGGTGCCATGTGGCATTTATTTAGTTATAGTTCTCTGGTGGTTATTTTTAGGGACTATCAATGTGGGTGGATTTGCCTGGGTCATCTACATGCTGTGGCTTGTTCTTCGTATCTATATTCTCCTGCCCCTCAGACTCAATTTTCTGTTCAAAATTTGGCAGCCGAGGAGGTGTCAGGTCTAAAAAATGGAATGGGCTCCCTCCGAAATGAAATAATTTTGTTGTTCAGTTCCGAGCGATTTTGTAATTTCATGCTTGTGTATGATAATTTTATGCTGTCTTGCTCCACGTAACTCAGCTCTGCCAAACCCTGACAGGTGATAAATACAATCTTTTCCGCCTGGCACACAACAGGCCGGAGCCAGGGAGAGAGCAGGGAAAGGACCCTTCCCATGGCAGACAGCTGGCCGAGCACTTGCACAGCTCAGCAGCAATCAACCTTCCCTCCCCCATGCCTGCCTTGTGACCATGCTCTTGAGCCTGATGGACCATTTGTGTCTGTGTGCACACATGTGCATGTGTGTAAGAAAAATCCCTGCACTTGAAGCCCCCCAGAAGAGTGACCCCACCCACCAGAAATGCTACTGAGCATGGAGCCAGGGAAGGGCTCCTCATCCCCAGCCAGCAGTGTGATTTAGAAGCTTTGTCTCCCTAATGGAATTCAGTGGAATTGTAACCTTTTGGAGAAATTATTTTTACAAATCTCTTAAACATTTGAAAGACAACACTTTTCTAATAAAAGTCTCACATTCTTCTCATTTATCACTGGGCCCAGATTTTTATAACTTCAGCTGACTTTGTAGAAAATGTTTCTCCTTTTGGGGGAAAGAAAAATGAATCCAAAGACAATGAAGAAATGTGAGCAGGGCAGGTTGGCGCTGAGGGCAGAAGGTAAGGGGAGGGGGACAGAACCAAGAATGCAGCTCTAAGGAAGAAGCTGAGGGTGCCAAAACCACAAACTTTGCAAGTTTGATCTTGCCTGGGGGAGAATTGAGTCTTTCACCTGGGATGCACACAATCCCCATAATGCACAACCAGGTTTGTGCGAAGTGCATGATATGTCATTCTCCAGTGCCCTGAACCAGCTGGGCAGCTCTGATGTTCTTATGTTCATTGAACCTGGGCAAACCTAGCATGGCATCTAACATTACTTCCAGCCCAGACCTATTAAGAACTCGGCCATTTCTCCTGATTTCTCTTGACATGATAGTGAAAGCCAAAATATCTGAATTAAGAGTGGGTTATTTAGCTATAACTTCTCCCATCACATAAACACTTAAATGTGTAAAAGGATCTCCAAGATCTCTGGGACTGTGTCACTCCTTAGCCCACCTCCTTGTCTGATGGACTCTTGCCTGCACAGCTTTGAGGAGCCCCCCCACATGACAGCATCACCTTCCAGAAAAAGCAGGGAGTTTCGCACAAGCTCTCTCTTTCCCCACATGGCCCCTAAAAACGGCCCCAGCCCTTCCCCTGGGGAGACTGACTTCCCCCTGAATCATCCTGGCATCTGTTGCCCAAAAAGGCAAAGCCATGGCTTGCTTAAAAGTGGGGAGCGACCCATCCTTCTTACTCCCTCCAAGGGTTTGGGGTTCGGAATGGAGGGAGGGCAGGTTAGCCTTTGCCAGAAAATAAACTCCCACTCGGAGATGCCTCTTCCCAGGCCCAAGCTATCTTATTCCCTGCAACCTACTCCAGATCAGTTCCCCAGGGAGAGGGGAGCAGAGGGACCTTTCCCTTTGGCTGGGATAAAATCAACACAGAGCCATTTCCTTCCTTGTAATAAGAACTCTTCTCTTAAAGCAAGTCACCTGCCAGGAAGGGCATGCAAATAAATCACCTCCCTCCTTAGGCTTGAATTCACTCAGAGAAGTTACTGAAGGAATTCCCAAGTAAATCTTGTAAAGGGGTTACTGCACACTTGGCTGGCCGGCTGGCCATAATCCAATCCTTTTTCAGCCAAAGGTTGACTTTGCCCCACTTCCACAGCTAACGCCTTTTCCTTGCATGGGGAAAGTCTGGCGCTCCAGTTGCAGGGCAATGGGTGCTTCCTCTCCAGGACTATTATTTAGGGAAACTCTGGCAAGACCAAGAAAGTGACCCGTTGGGATGACCCAGCCTGGAAGCTGAAGCTTGTGGAAAAGCTGAGGCCATTGCCCCATCAGAGTATGCGGAGGGAAAATTTCAGGTCAAACCGTGCGGAAAAAGTGCACAGGTGAGTCCAGGGGGAGCCTTTCCTGGTCCCCATCACTATGTGTGGCTGAAGTCATGGCCATTGGGATGAACTGCCACATGCTCCGTGGTAATCTCAAATGCTGAAGTTTACCTGGCGAGGAGGACCAGCTTCAGGTCTGCAACAGCACTCCAAGCCCCTCCCAATTCTCTGTTTCATGTGGGTGGGGGCAGAAAGCATATTCTACTCTGTCATGTCTGGAAGGCCTCTCTGAAACATACTTAACCACTGGAAACTCTGAGAATCCTGGAAGGGCAGGAAAATAGGCCTATGTTCTGGAGAATTGTTGTTCAATTGCTAAGTCATGTCTGACTCTTTGTGACCCCATGAAACCACACCGTGCCAGGCTTCCTTGTCCTGCACCGCTTCTCAGAGTCGGCCCAAATCCATATTCACTGCATCAACGATGCTGTCTATCCACCTCAGCCTCTGCCATTCCCTTCTCCTTTTGGTTCTGGAGAACATATTATATTAAAATATAAATTATATTAAATATATTTTATATGGATAATATATTAAAACTATACAAAAGGTTTAATAAAATGGTGGAAATAAAGCAGAGTAAAGGCTCTCAATCTGCAGCGAAGGGAGAGAAATTGATCTTTCTTTGATGCCCATGAAATGTTCAGCAGATGAAACCTTATATATTCTGCTAGGAAAGGAGTTTGCTACCAGCCGACTGGGGGTTGTCGCATGCATAGTTTTCCATGGTCATTCCTCTTTCACAAGCAGCAATATGTTACACCAGCTCCCATTTTTCATTCTTTGCTGCTTCAAATGCAAATTTTCTGTTCTGTTGTTTGTATTAGGTTTTCAAATATATGGAAATCCAGTGCTTGGGAAGAAAGGGATGAGGCCAGATGCGTTCTTGATCCATCTTCCCCCCCACCAAAGCACTTTCCCCTTTGCTTTCACCCCACCCCTTTTGCTCTCAAAAGAAGGCACTCAAATCCTTCTCAGAGAAGGGATCTCAGAAAGGTCTCCCGAGGGTTGGCCTCTGCAAAAGACCCTGCTGGGTCCTTGAAGTCCAGGTCAGAGGAAGACTCCAGAGTGATAGAACAAAGAAGAACCTATTGCAAGGGGCACCTCAGGCAAAGCCTCAGCAGACATCAGTTGCAGCAGATGTGGATTCCGATTCCGATTCCAAGGGAGGGAGGGAGGGTGGATCCAACTAACTTAAGTACCAGGCCTGGCGGTGGTTCTTCCTGGGGCTGCACCTGGATCTCTCGGGAGGTCCCCTGCACAGATATCTCTAGGGAAGAGCCATGTGTCATCACATCTGCAATCTCCTGAGCATGGCTGGGCCTGGAAATTAAATCTCTGCCCTGGTGCCACAACATCTTTATTAAATGTTGGTGACTACATTGGATCTAACTCTTTTCTGTCCAGAGCTGGTTCCCTTCATTCCTCACACTGTGCTGTGCTTAGTTAATCCTAATCCTTTCCAACTCCATTTGTCTTTTCTTTGCTGTGTTTTTTTCTCCAAGTGACCTAACATTTTTCTGCAGAGCTTTTTCACAGAGCCAAATTCATTTCTCCATTTCCATCCCTCTGCTATGAAAAAGCCAGGAGGTATTTTTAATACTAGCACTGTCATTTTTTTTTCTTAAAAGCTTGGAAAACCCTGCTTTATAAATATGAAATCTGCTTGGAAATTGCAGCAGCTTTCAGATGAAATTAAAGGAGAGGTCAGTTTTGATTCCACATTGGAAGACAGATCTGAAATTACAAGGAGGTTGTGGTCCCTGGCTTTTTCTCCAGATGAAAGTAAGTGACATTTTCTCCTGAATTTATGGGGGAGAAACGGGGAGGGACAGGATCAGTGAATTTTACCCCCTATTTTAAATACCCTCCAAATGTTCACAGACTTTCCTTGGTAGAGCTGGAAAAATAGAGAGTCTGTTTTGGGCTGCAGCGAGGAGCAAGAAAGCCTGGATATAAAAAATATTAAAAGGGGAGATAGACTTAGACATAGTGGGCAGCAGGTGGTAAAAGCATTTTTAACAAATCTTTTGAAAACAAAACAGTGGCAGAGACATTGAGAAAGAGAGCCAAAATTATAAATCAAGCAGGGGAGCTTTCTGTAAATATGGAGAGCTCTTGTGGGGTGTTGTGGGGAAGGAGTGAGACTCACTGGCAGCACAGAGTCCTGGGTTCTAATCTTCCCTCAGCCAGAGAAGTCCCTTCCCTTCCTCTCAGCCCAGTCTAGAGGATCCTTGATGGGGGGGGGATAGGAGAGAATGCAGTGGATGCCACCCTGAGCTCCTAGAGAGGTGGATGGGTTAGAAATCTAGCAGATCAATAAATCAAATAAATACATACATTTCCAAATCATAGGGGAGCTGCCATAGGGCGAGTTAAGGAATTATTATTCCTTAATAATTCTTCTGAAGGCAGCATGAAAGTGATGTTCTTTCACCAAGGGGGTGGTAGGGGATTGCACATGGGTTCAAAGTAAGACCTGCATAGTCCTGTGCTGTGCATTTCCAGGGTGCTGGCCCAGATCGGCTTTGGAGGCATCCTGCTGGGGCTCTGGGAGCAGGTCTCAAGGGAGGCAACATGGCACTCATCCTAGGGACCCCCAGCCCCCAATCTCACTAGGTGACCTTGGGCTGGTCCTGCAACCAACCCTGCTGGGTGTGCTGGGCTCCCTCCAAGCTGGGGTCCCTTCCTCCTGGCCTGCCAGGGCCCCCAGTGGCAGTGGGTGGGTGGGGAACAAGCAAACGGCCCCTTCTCTTCCTTTCCTTCCATTCGATTCAAGGTCTGCTCCCTGCTTGAACGATCAACATCATTTCCATACTATAATTACATTGGCCAATCCTCTACTGATTTTACTGCTATCTTGTAAGGCGTCCATCCTGCTTGTGAGTAATTTAAAGCTGGATGAGATGTCAGCCTGTGTGAAACAATCACCCCTCAAAGAAATATGGTCCAAGATCATAATTGATAAGTCCCATTAGATTGGGGTGGGATACGGGCACACGCATGCACACTCTTGATTTTCCTCTTCATCTCACAACCCCCGCTTACAGATTTTGTCTCCTGGTGGTTGCTTTCCCTATGGGGCAGCCAGGAAGGGGGCCTGGGTGGGTGTGAGGAGGGCAGGTGACAGGGAGAAAGATCAGCAGGTGAAGGGTAAATCTGGAATTGCTGATCCCCTTCTGAGTTCCACCTTCAAAACTGTAAGTTTTCAACAACTGGTGTGTTTCCACATAAAACTTTCCCTTCCTTGCAAAGCAAAGTAAAAAAAAAAGCAAAGCATCACACTCCCTTATAGGGCTTAGACAATGCCCTGAATATAAAGCAACAGGAACATATTAAGCCACATGCATCAGCATACACACACACACTCCAGTCTAATGCAAAGCAGCCACAGGTAACTGCTTGACCTTAACTCCCAGTGCAAGAGACATTGGTGCAAGAGACAGTCTTGGGCAATTTTGCTGCAGACCAGACTGCCCCCCCAGCCATTCCAAGCCCAAGCCCCTCTTCCTGGAAAAGCCCAAGATGGAGCTGTGTAGAAACAGAGGCCTGAGCCAGCCTCCCCTGGACTGATTCTTCTGCCTGCTCTTGGTTACCCAGAAGTGCCCAGAAGAGAACAAGGCTGTATTTCAGACACGCAAACCTCTAACCTGCTTGTGTCTCCTTGTCCCAGACGAAACAGGGACACTTATCCAATTAGGGTGCTGCACACCAAGTGTCCTCTGTCCTGAGACCAAAGAAGCATTTAATAGCTAATAAACAAGGTACTCAGCTTCATCTGAAAGGTTATTGCAATTTAATAGCAGAGGCTCTGGCTCTGCTTGGGAATGAAGCAAGGAAGCAGCCGGCAGCAGAGAGCAACACCACCCTGTGGACGCCAAGGTGATGCCATGGCCTGGCGGCCTGGGGCTCCCCCTTCCTGCAGCCAGTGGCCAAGAGGTAGTGGGCAGACCTGGCACCCAAAAGATCCCTGCAGCCCCAAGCCCCATGGCCAGATGGCCATGGCTAGCACTCTGCATGGTCAAAGGGACACCTGCAATCTCTACCCTGTCCTTAGAGGGGGGCCTGGGAGTCAGAATTACTTTCCCAAAGGGGGCCTCTGGCTGCCTCACCTTCTAAAGAACTGAATAATTTCCTGAGATTGAAACAGTTTATTTATTTTACATCAGTCTTCAGAGGCAATCTATAGGGCTTTTGTTTCTGGAATGAAACTCAGAAATCAGTACTAGATTTGAGTAATAAACAGAATGAATGTCTAGCTCCAGAAAGCAAAGTTAGACTGAGCTGGGTCTATTGGCACCTACAGGCCCTTCATCTCACAGTGCCAGATGACCTTCCGAGTGGCTTTCGTCCATCCTTCCTTCCACCTGGGCTGGAGGCCTACAAACCGCCCCCATCTCAGATTCTAGCTCTCCTTCTTGGCTGGATCAATTTAGATGCTGTTTCCCTTCTTGCTCCAACCCCCCTCTCTGGCACCCCATTGTAAAAATAAATGAATCTGCATGGAAGTTCTTCCTCACTCTGTCAACACATTCTGAAGCAGCAAAAGGTTCTCTCCAAAGCTTCCCAACTGCATGCCCTCAGGTGGGACTCCAGGACCCTCTCCCCACTTACCTGGGTAGGTGAGAGGCTGGCAGGGCAAGATAAGGCCCCCTTGTGGCTCTAAGAGGGAGGAGGGGGTAGGAGAGGAGAAGCCCCCCCCAAACAAGCCTAACTAAACTCTTTGACAATTATGCCAACAAACAAATCACTTTTCCCAAATTGCTTCCTTTGGGAATTACCACTCTGGAAATGAAACACAAACAGATTATTAAAAAAGAGATTCCCATTGGGAGAGAAACAGTATTTACAAGAGAAGATGTGCCTAGCTGGACTTCTAATTGTGCCTCATTATCTCATATTGATTTAATTAGCTGCTGCTCTCAGGTTTAAATTGCCTGCTGTCCTCAGCAGGGATTTAGGGGCTGGGATGTTTGAACTGACCTGGCAGAGAAGCCTCCCCACCCTGACTGGCAAACAAAACAAGCATCACCTACCTGTGGGGAGGTGAGGGGGTTGTGGGGAGGGGCTTGAGGTTTCCTCCATCTAGATTCCAGGGGTGGCCCAGGGCTTATCCAGGAGGCCCCCTTGACCAGGGATTTTGTTGGAGGCTCCAGACACATGTCTTCCAGGCTGGGGGGCAGCTACCAGGAGGTACACTTTCGCACCAGCCATCGAAGATTCCAGATTGCCCCACAGGGCAGGACACCACTTGCCATTCACAAACACATACACACAGACCTCCAGTGCCCCAAGGCAACTTCCAAACAATTGGCCAGGTCAAAAGCCCTACACGGGGACTGACTTGGAAGGAGGAGAGAGGAAGTTGACCCAAAGGGCTGCAAGGTTTGGTATTTGCATAATATATGCAGTGGCTGCAGTTGAATGCCAGGTTCTTGATAATGGAGGGGGGGCTTTCCAGAAATAAGAGCACACAAGAAAGATGAACTGAAGAGCACAATACATTAAGCCTGCAGAAGCTCCAGCCCACCTGTCCTTCTAAGGTGGCAGAAACCTAGGATGATACATAACTGCTGGCACAGTTGGGAGAGCACAGGACTGGGGGGCTACCCCTCCATTGGCAGGCCTTGGCAAGAGGAAGCTATTTTGAGGAAGAATGTGTGCCAGCAGTTGAATAGTTGGAAGAAAAATAGGACTCTTGGGGGATGGGCTTGCCCACTGGGTCTCACTGACTCTTTGCCAGAGCGTCCTTCTTACTGACTATGTACAGGGTTGCAGTGGTGCCCTCTGGTTTCTGCTCCTTTTCTCTATGTACTGACATGAATAAGAAATTGGGACTATCTACTATTCAGTTAAAATAACTCTGAATTTATTATTTTTGCATTTGGCTGAGACAGTGGCCCACCTTGATCAGCTTCTGCAAGATAAAAGCTGCCTTGCACTCCCCAGTGGAGCAGCCTGACTGTTGTATCATCCCTGAATAGGATCACTGAGCTTCTTTGTGAGGAGACTCCTGGGGTCACCACATTAACGTCCACGAGACCCCTGTTCCTCTTCAGCTCCCACAGGGACATACAGACCCACTGCCAGGCTCCTTCTGTTTCCGGCAGAGAAGGATCTCAAGGAGGCCACTGCAGATGCCTCCCTCCCACCCTTCAACTGGCTCAGCCATCCTCCTCTCTGGTCAAACAAAGAGAAGGTGGTCAAAATGAACTTAAGAGCTGCCCAAGAGCATCTTTGAGCAAAAGACCGGAGGGGACATTTCAAGCAGTTTAAATCTGGATCTGTCTTTAGGATGCCAACCTGTCCCTAGCCTCTCTCCATGGGGGAGAATGCCAAGACAGATGGCCTATGGGATCTGTTCACAGTGGGACAGGCCTTGGGGTGGAGCTGGCCATGGCTAAGACAATCCTAGAAGCTGGCTGGCCAGCACCCTGGTCCAGCCATCTGCTCTTTCCAGGGTGCCAGTTCCTGGGAGGAAAGGCAGGGCTGCTCCTGCCTTCTGCCATCTTGGGGCTGTGATTATGGGCTGGGCCTCTTCCAATTTGCTCAGGCACCAGATGGCTTTTACCTGCTGGAGTGTTCAGTGCTGGCAGGCTCTGGGGTTGCCCATGCCAACTGGGCAAGGAAGGGGGGATTTATTGTGCCAGAGATGTTAGCAATCAAAGGGAAGACAGACCATTGAGCCCCCAGATTTCCATGCAAGTGGAAAGCCAGGTATAGCAACGAGATGCTGCCTCTTCCAAGTGAAGGAACTGGCTTGGGAGAGGACCGTTCTTTGCTGCTTGGGGTCCACTCCAGCCAGGGTGAGACTTCCTCACTTGCCCATTGCAAATACAATAGGGCTGGGTGTCCCCTTCAAGACCTGAGTGCCCAAACCAATGTTTCCATTAAACAGATGGATGCTGCAAGGCAGAAAAGAGACTCCCCACCCCCCAAACTGAGGGGAGAAGAATGTGAGAGGTGTCTAGCAGAGGAATGGGCAATGGAATCAGGTTTCCCCCAATGGGGCACCTTAACAGTTTTTTCCAGGGATTGCAGCCTTCTCGGCCTCCTGGGCCAAGCCTACCCAACAGCCAAGGGCTTTCATCTGCTTGTCCATCCAAGGGAATTTGTATTTTTTCTGGGAAGCACCAGGCACTATCTATCTGCTGGAGCTTCTATACCAACAGGGGCTGTTCTTGGTTGGGCTTCAGCTTGATGCGGACTGTCCAAGAAAAGAGTGGCTTTTCCTCCTGTGCAGGGCACTTAATTGCCAAGTCCTCAGGTGCCAGCTCTCATGAATAAACAATTGTTTCTGTGGCTAAAACAAACTTGCCCATTAAAACACACTTTATGGCTTTGGGGCAGGGTGAAAGGAGCAAAGGTTGAGCTGCTATGCAAATTTGCCTGTTAAATAAAGAATATTCCTAGGTAAAATAATTATACAGTGCAGTTTCCTCTCTGCAGAAGGTGCCAAAATTTATTTCCCTGATGCCAATTATCTGCTTGTTAGCACTGACATTATCACAGGCAATACACCAAAGTGATACCGTTTGGGTAGCTTGACACTATTCTAGAGCAATCCACCCCTCCCTACTTCTCTCTATTTACTATTCTGTATAATAAATGTCATTTTTTAAATGTTAAGCTATTTGATATTTAATCTATCATTAAAGCCCTGGATGACTATGAAAATAATAGGGATACAGCAGCTTGAGCAGCAGTGAAAAGGCTCACCTATCTGGAAAATAGAATGGCAGAAGAAGTGATGGTGGGGAAGGAGGCCACAGAGGCAGGTGGTCTCGTCATGTTTCTCCCTGGGGGCTGGAGCATTTTCAGAAGGCCTGATCTGCCAGCTGCGCTAGGCCACCTGAACACTCTGCCTGCTAGTCTCTTGCCAGGGTTGGCCTGTATAGCCTCAAGAGGAACGCGAGCTAGATGTATTCTTTGCACCATAGATGAAGCCATATTCTCCACCTGTAAACCACAGTCTGATGCCAGGCTTGATACCTTCTCCCTTGGCACATTGTCTACCAAATGGTTTAGACTTGGCTAAAACTAAGTGGATAGAAAAAGAGAAAGTAAAGTTCTACGCCTGCGTTAGTTCCATGATCCAGGAATTGGTAGAGAGGAGCTCAAATCTAGAGGCTGAAATTACATTGCAGATAACCAGTGAGGTTCTTGGCCCCCAACCATTCAGCAATATCAACAAAATGGCCTTGTGAGGCAGGCAACTTTGATTTGTAAAGATGGATAGTGAAGCCAAGTGGATTTCACTGATGCCAATGATGGTCTGCTGTTCATATTGATCGGTGAACCTGATTCCTGCATGCAAATCAAGAATACATTTCTAGGCCATTGACTTAAGTGTTAGCAAATGCTGTGGGTTATTTTGCCCACATGAACACTAGAGGAAGCAGCTCAGTTGAATCCTGATGACAGGAAACAGTTGGAGCTTTGGGCTTTTGAAGGCTGCTGAGATACCCGGATTGAAGGAAGACAAGGAGCAGCCCCCAGACTTTTCCCTCTGAACCTGGGTGAGGTGTGAGGGCAGGGAATCTCTTCCATCCAAGGCTCATCTCCTAGGCCAGCTACCCAGAAATGGGAACACCTACTGCAGGTTTCTGCCTGGCCCTGCAGCCCCTTTGATTGGGCTCTTGGATCTTTCCCTTGGACATCTCTGAAAGATGGACTCCACAAGGAAACAAAACTGACATTCCTTCTCAAGACTGTTTTGTGACAAATCTCAAGACAGGTTAAATTATCTTGAATACAACAGTCACATGATCTATACTAATTGCCATTCTGTTGTATTGGGGAAAATTAACACTGAAGTTCTATCAGGCAGGATTCCCAGGGATTTCTCTGGGAAAGTGGGTCCCTGTCACTCTGGACGTGGCAGAATCTTCCAAAAACATTCCTCCGTCCAGCCTGCAAGTCCTTCCTGAGCCAACCACAGCTTTCTGCAGAACTAGGTGCAGACGGACCCTGAGTGGACTGAGCAACCCAGATTCAGAAACGGGGTGGCAAAGTTCCAGACAGTAGATTCCAGCCCCGCCCCCAAGCCACATTTCCAGTTTCACACCTGCTTCTTGGAGCTCTTTCCTTGAAAGGTCTCCTGGGGAGGTTTGTCTCCTCTTCGACTTTTGCCCCAATCCCTGAAAAGAAGGAAAAGGGCTTGGGGAGAGGACAAGGGAAAACCTTTGCTCTTGAAAGGAAAATGTGGTGAGGCTTTTCAAACTACTATCTCTGGAAGTAAAAATTGCAAAAAACTTTTGCAGTTTCTTAAAAAAGGCAATGAAGTTTGATTACATGATGTTATTGGAGACATTTTGCCTTTTTTTAAGAAGGCGAAACATCTCTAATAATATCTTGTAATCAAAGTCCAGTTCTTTTTTTAAGAAACTTTGCAAAAGTTTTTTGCAATTTTTACTACTTATCATGACCTGGATTAATAGAATATTCATACATTTACTGTCTTTGGAGACCAACGGTGGATTTCTAGGTGAGAAACCAGAATTCAGGTTTAAAAATCAATCCTTTTATTTTTTGGGTGGGAGGGGAGAGACAAAAGAAAAAGAAGGGAGTGAAAAGTGCAAATTCTTCCCACCCTGTCAAACATTGCTTCCAGTTCCTGGCATGAAAATGGGTGCAGGCAGAACTGGAAGCCCCCAGCAGGCAGACTGTGCCTCTCTTGGGGCATCTGGATAGCAGGAGAAATAAAGAAGGGCAAGAGAGGAGAATTGCCTTCAGCAGGAGGGCCAGCAGTGGGGGGAGGCAGGAAGTGGGTCCAAAGGGCGGAGAGCCCTTTGGTAGACATAGCATCTTTGCTCATCTTCTCTCTCAAAAGCTAGCCTTGTAATCTTTCCCATTCCCTCCTGCTAAGCCATTTCAAAGGGGATGGGGAGGGGCCTGGACCACCAGAGTGGGCATGTGAACCTCTCCCTCCCTCTTCCTGCAGCACACCATCCAGGCTAAGCAATGGGCTGGACCATCTGGGGCCTGCCTGCAAACTGGCATTTGCTGGGCACAAAACCTGGTCCTTCCAGCAGGGCACCAGGCTGGGCAGACTCCAGGCTGGAGCAGATTTTGGAAGAGTTTTCTCCCCCCACCCTTTGGTCCGTCTCCCCAACAAGGTCAGTCACCAGCCGAATATGAAAAGCTCTCTCCTTGTGATTTCCCACCATTGGAAACTCAAACAAGGCGGCATGAATAATGCAGAACATCCCTTCCCTCCTCTTACCTCCAAATCCTCCGAGGCTGAGCCACAGCTCTTGTCTGCCTCATTAGTGGCTGTTCAGCCATTTGATTTTTGCAACAATAAAGTGCCTTGCCAGGATTTTCATACCTATTTGCGTTAAGGAGTCAACATCAGTGGCAGAAGACTTCTTTCCCAAATCCCCATAAAATGTTAATGGTGCATCTGCATATTTCTGTGTTTCAAGGCCCCTCCTCCCTCAGTCCCCCAGAAAAAATTGGGGGAGATTGGGGGAGGGTCATGAGGAACTGAGGGGAGAGGGCAGGGCTGTGGTGGTCCATCAAAGGGAGCAGCCGGTCCAGCCATAATGAAGACAAAGTCCCTGCAGTGGGCTGCAGCTTCAGAGGAGCCCTGATGGGGGAGAAGGAGGAGAGGATCCAAAATATGTGGACCCAATTAGGAGGAGGCCTTCTCTGTGATTAGCAGCCCAGGCCTCTTGGGGAGCCTGAGGAGGGGGGCAGAGAGCTGGGGCAAGGAATCAGCTGGTCCATGGCGGCTCAGCTCTCCTGAAAAGGAGAAGCCATCTGGGCCTCTGGAGCTGCCCCTCTTGGACTGGAGATGGTGGAGCAGGGGGAAGGTGGCTCTCTGTAAGAGAACCCCTCCTCATAGGAGTTCACAGGAGCCCTCAGTTTCTAGCAGCCCCTTAATTCTTTTGGCTGTTTAGGCCAGGAGTTTGTCAACTCAAGGAAATCACCTCAGTGCTCCTGGATAGCTGGGCTTTCAAGTGGAGCCACCAGGATGAAGCCACTGCCTGCCTTTCTATCTCTTCAAACCCACCTGCTCTTCCCAAAAGTGTGAGCAAAGAAAGTTGGGTGCCCTGAACCACCTCTTGTAATACCTTTGTTATTTCTCCCTCAGGCAATGGGGTGCAATAGAGCCTCGGAGTGGAAATGCTGGGGGCACTGGCTCTTTTCCCCCTTAATCCACTTTGTCTGTCAATAGTCCCAATTTAGAACTTGCTTGGGAATCTGTGACAGCCAGTGGTGACAACTGAATTCTGCCTCTTTAGCCCTCTCAGTGTGGGATCATTTCATCAGATGTTGGGGGCAGCTATTGTGCCTACAGACTTGCTGCTATGCCAAAGAAGTGTCTGAGGAGGCAAACAGCTGAAATAAAATCCAGGGCTGGCATTAAACATACTTCTGGAAGCTTCCTAACTTCAGCACCAGGAGTAATGGTGCTCTTGTCACCCAGGAATCAGGCTGGGGGACCTCTTCCCGAGCTCCCAAATTGGCTCCTGTTCATAGTTGGGGGGCCGTCCCTGGCCCACACCGACCTTTCCGCGGGAGGTGGCCAAGCGAAAAGACGTTTCTGAAAGGAGGGAACAGAGAAGCGGTAGGATCACCAAAGCGCGGCTCCCGTCGCCGCCTCCCAGGGATGCCGAGATTCCGGCAGAATCGCTGGCAGAGTGGACGGGGCCTCTGGCCGCCCCCGCCCCCTGCTCGCCCAGACCCGTCTCTCCCTGCGCACAGGCACCGCGTTCTGCGCGGGGCTACCCAGCCTTGGCCGGGCGCTCTCACGTGCACAAGGCTCCCCGATGCCCAGAAAAGGCCGGGAGAAGAGGGGCGCAGCGGGCTGGGGCTCCCCACTGCTGCCCGCGCCTTTTCTGTACAAGCCGGGGAGACTTCGAAGCATGGAGGCCCCCCCAGCTCCGCCCAGGGAGACCCAAAGTGGGAGCTCCGTCCTGGTGCTCCAACCCTAACTTTAAGCCGGAGACGATGACCGGGGCGGGAGGGGGCGCCTTGCAAGGCCGGATGGGCTCCACGTGAGGAAGAAACAGAGCGCGGGAGGACCTCAGGATCGGTAGGCGATCTCTCCTCTCCCCCTTGCAGAACCCCCACTTTCAGACTGAGGGTATTTCAAATTGTTCGGAATTCCACTGAGGGCGTCCTCCTCAAACTTGTGGGCATTTCTGCAACTTTTGGATGCTTCCCAGTCCATTTGATAACCGGCCTGTGAAAGTGGCAGTTTGGCTCACCGAAATTCTGGTCTTCCAAGACCTGAATAAGAGGCAGACACGCCCCCCCGTCCCTTCCCCCGGTTATTTTGGCTGTAAACGAATCATTTAAATCTGTCTGCATATCATCAAAGGGACCTTTACTCTGTCAACAGCCAGTTTCTCAACAAGAATTTTATTGTGTTGATATTTAAAATATATAGTGATAAGGATATATTTTTAAAAATCTTACTGGCATTTGAGGACTGACAGTTGAAAAACGCTGCCATTAAAACAGCAGCTGAATATTTGCTTTTGTGCACAGTTCAGCAATCATCTGAGCCAGCCTGTCCTTTGCCTCTTTGCTTTCATCTCAAATTTTGCTTCTCCTCAACTGAACTATTAACTCTTTCGCTGGCTAAAAGGTGACTTTCCTCATTTTGTGAAGTAGCTGCCTATTCCCTTGAGAAATCCAGGTCACAACTTCAGCAGGCATTTTGTTGTGTTTCTGCTTTTTCTGTTCCAAACCTGGCCCTAATCTCTGTGCCAGAGCCCAGCTGTTTGTACTGCCAGGTCACTGAGGGAAGAATTGTGTTTTGCATCCTGTTTTTCCAATCGTAAATATTTTCTACTTATGACATGTAAGTCTGTGGCCATCGTTGGCAAAACTCTCTGATAAATTACCAAAGACGTAAGCAACCTCGAGTGATTTACACAGTGGTGTTTGTCTTTAATAATGTTTTGTATTAGATTTGCTACTAATTATAAATCATTTGCAAAGACAGCTTAAAATATAAGCAAATCTTACATGGCGTTCTTATTATCTACTTTATATCTCAGAGCACAAGATTTACTGGGCCTTGTTCTGGGAATTAAGCAAACTCAGAAACTAAGTAAAATGCAGTAAAAATTATAGTTTTGTCATAAAAGTTTGATTGATCAATGATTATTGTAAAACTGTGGTGAGTATGCAGATGCCAGCATAAATCTGCAGTGGGACACAATTTATTATACAAAATACTATATTTCCTCCAAATTTGACCACCACATTAATACAAAGCTGACAGATTTATTGTGGTTTTAGCTTAATTAACTCTATTTGACTATATGCACCCTTATAATGCATGTTTCCCGTGATCTTTGGCATACATATTTTGTTTTCCCCTCTTCTGTTGTAGTGAAAGAAATATTTAATCTTTCCAATATTTCTAAGTCAGTTCTTTCTCTTTCGCCCTGAAAGGGGGTGGCTGGTTACAGAGAGGAGGATGCCCACCTCCGGCTTTCCGAGCCCAGGCCTCTCACCCACCAGAAATCCACATGGTCTCTTTCACCTGGGCAAAGGCTGCTCTTCGGGATGGCCTCCAAGTGCTGGAGTATGGATACAGTTGGGGTAATGGCCAGCAGGAAGCTTCCTAGGATGGGGTTTTGTTGCCAGGACAAGAGGCCCCCCACCCACCCAGCTGCAGCAGGAGGTTGGACTTTGGCCCCCTGCTATTTTGGCAAGTGGGGCTGGATTTCCTGCTGGAAGGAAAGTCCACCAGACACCATTTTACCTGAAATTAAAGGTAAAGAATTCTCCAAGAATGTCTTCCTACTTTCTTGCTAAATGCCTGCCCTTAAACACATTCCAGCAAATGAGGATGCCCAGATTAAAAAAAAAAAAAACAGCAAAAGCAAACTGCTTCTAATTGTGACAGTAACTCACTAGGCCAAAGCTGACATGCCTCTAATTGCTGCTAAAATTGTCTCTGTCTTCTAAAGTGCAAATTACCACCCGAAATGACAGGAATAATGAATGAGTAACTCTGATGTAATGCAACAATTAGCCCTTAAAGACACTGTCTAATATGCTAATGCTGAACACCCACTCCTTGTTATTAAGTGGCTGATAATTATTTAATTATCTATCTGCCAGGATGATTTACTTGGTTTGTTTAGCCGCAGATGCAGGGCAGTTGGCTCCCCATTGGAGGTTAGAGCAAGTGTCCCATTCCTTTACCAGTGGGTGGCAACTTTGTGGTTCCCCCAGTTTTCCTGCCTGGCACCCACCTGCTGCTGTTTTCTTCTAGATGACAGCTGCAGGTAAGCTCAGAGAAAAGCCAGTGGGCAACCTGGGTGCCAGATCCTCCTGCTGCCAAATCATGGGTCTGTCAGAGGTGATGCTGCCTTAAAAGAGCCTCAGTTTAAAGGGTGATTCCTGGATGTTTGGGCTTGCCCCTGTGTCAAGCTCAGAAAGGCTCTTTGAGCATGAAATGGCTCCCTTGCTTGATGCCCTTACCTGCCTCTGACTGTGGGTAAGGATGGAGGCAGTGGCATGGCTTCTCTTCCCATCACTCTGAAATGCATCATATCCTCATACCCACTCCTAGTTTTCTGCTGTAACCAAGGCTTAGCCAGAATTGAAATCCCGGGAATCAGAATTTGGGGCCTGTCTCACATCGACTTGTGACCCCATCTTTCAGCTCTGCATTTGGAACCAAGTGGAGTGCGGATCCCTCTGGCCAACAGAGGACCTTTCACCCTGATTCCTGGCCTGGCTCTCTCAGCTGCCAATTACAGTCCTAGCCAATGCCTACATAGATCTGCTAAGTTGGGCTGGGTTTTGCAACTTAGCTGCCACCTAAATTCAACCCCTCCAAGAGGTTCTGTAAATCTGACAATAGAGTGATTTAGTTTCCAGCTTTTTGTGAGAATGTAGTTCTGGGAATGGTGATCTTGTTGGGTTTACAAATGAGACTGGCCACAGACTGGGTTAGACAAGGGACCACCAGCCCTCCGCAAACTCCTTAAGATCATTAGCATGAAAAAGAGGAGGACTGCAAGATTTAAATCTTTTCCCTCCTGCATCCTCTGCGCCCTATGAGACTTTTCTTTCAATGAATTAATGCATTCTTTATCAGATGGGGTGGCTTTAATTAGCAGGTAGCCTTTATGCCTTCTGAGATATATAGACAAATTCGCCATGTTCTGGGTGACAAATATCCTCTGCACATCATGACTCTTATCTCACCCATCTCTCTCCTTGGCTAATTTTGCCTCTTGAATTTTAATAGAGCTTTAATTAGGCAATGCAAAGCATCCTCTGCAATCAGCCCACTGAGCCGGCAGCAGTGGTGGCTGCCTCTGTCCCACAGGTGGGGTTTTATCCCATTCTTTTAGGAAGAGCATGGGAGATTCAGCTTGGGGCTTTCTGTGTGGGAAGCACCCCTCAGACTGCTTTCCTTGTCTAGAAATGCCATTTCCAGTCAGGGGCACCTTTTCTTAGGAAAAACTAGCTGCCAATCCAGCATTTCCAAAATTAGAAACCTTGAATGCAGCAATTCCTAAAATTCCACCTCACCTCCATCAGCAGCTGGTCCTGTTCTGACTTTTAGCTTTGATGGGGCTCTCTTGCCGTTTTTTCCCAGCCCTCTTGGCTGCTGGATGAATTTTTAGAACCCAGAGAATGGGTCCATTCGTAGTCAGGTTAGATATGTTGTGTGTAGGATTACCCTCTTTATCCCCTTTTCTATCCCTGCCCATGTGAAGCTGTTCTCCCCAGTAAAACCCACTCCTTCTGTTGAAACCATCTTCTTTCCAAAGTGAGATTTTCTATTGTGATGCAGTGAGGTTAGGCATTTACAAATGCATGCTGCTGACTTGTTTCCTTTTGGCTTTTTAATTAACTCCTAAGGTTTTTTTTTATTTCTAAGAGTCTAACTGTTGACTCCCACCCCCAATGCTACACCTCCAGGAGAACTTATCTGTGATGGGCAAAATAGAAAATGTAATATGTGAAAAAAAAAACCTTGACAGAATTAATAGGCCTAGTCATTCATCTTAGCCCCTCAATGTAATAACAATTAACTTCTGGACAGTTCAGATTTTCCACTAGCACATTCATCAAGCAGGTGGGACTGCCCATCTCACAAGCGGGATCCTGGTCAGGGAGGGGAGAGGAGGGAAGGGCTCATGCCTGAGCAAAAGACCTAGAAAATCAATAGCTGAAGAGAGGAGGGAGGTCCCGCTTAGTTACTCCCAATAAGCCTGGCTTGAGTACTCCTGGGGACCCCTGGGGCCTTTCCTGATCACTTCCTGTCTTGCTTTCTGGATCCAGGAACCAAACGTCCTCCCTGGGGGAAAACCCGAATTTAGTGGGGGACCCTCTTGTACTGCTGCTCTTGTCCTGGAAGGGCCAAGACTGGTCTAAGTCATGCCCTGGTCTGCAACACAGGAGTGGGGGGGGAGGGCAGGAAAGGAAACATAAAACCCTGCTTGGAAAGAAGTAATACTTCTTTGGCGGTGCATCTCTGTCCAGTGAAAACTGAAGGTCATGCTGTCAGACCCATTTTCCAAGCAAAGCGCATTGACAGGATTGCTGGGGGGCGGTGTTCAGGGGACAGGTGGCACGCGGCTCCCCAATTTCCTGCAGGCACTGGGCTTTGGCACTTCCTCCCTCCCTCCTCTGTGCTCGCCCCTGGCTACCTTGGAAAGTTCCAGACGTCAGTCAGCTGGAATCAGCTTTCTCGTGTGTGCCTGCTAATAAATTGGAAATGCCACCTTCTCCCAAACTGCATTATTACTGTTTATAATTTTGATTGTTCATTTGCATACGAAAATTAGTCCTGTGACATGCGTGAATTTTATTTTATTCCTGAACTAATTATAAACAAGAATGCCACATTATTTACATAACTAATTATTGTTCCTTCTGTTCTCTCTGGTGTTCATTTGTTGTTGTTGTTGTTTTTTTGAAAGCCTGGCCTCTACCCTGCTCTGCTTAAAGCCACAAATCAGGAAAAGTTTCTGAATTTCTTATGTTTGTATCAAGTGTAAATTCATGTGAATGGAAGAAAATGAGCATTTCCATTTTAATAGACTTACACTGGCTTTAGCTTAATTTGCAGTTACTTGGAATAAATCATTCTTGTCTACCTGTGTAGAGTTTTTCAGCCACAAATTGCAAATGCTTATTAATCTATAAACTGGCCATCCTTGCACAAAGTGTGTTTTTTCCAGGAAAAGTGGACAAACTGCTTGCTTTTAGAGAGGCCTGTAATCTCCCCTTGGCTGAGGCTGGGCCAGGCATTTGGCTGCCTTCCCAGCAGATGCCTATAATTTATTATTCAGATTGCACCAGTGCCCCCAAGTGGGCAGGCCTTCTTCAGAGAACTGACACGGAGAGTCAAAGCCTTCTTGCCTCTCTGTCATTACACCTCCCTCCTGCATATTTTTTCCTTTTCACACCCTAATGCTAAGCGGGGCGGGGGGGTGGGAAGGGAGGCCATCATTCTGCAAATAAAAATGCTTCCAGAGCAAGCCAGTCCTGCAAACCAAGTTGTTCCCCACAGATGCCAGTCTGAGCTGGAAGAAGCAGGCCCTCCTTGGAAGCAGCTCTTGACACATCGATTCCAAGCCCTGGGACTGACTGGGTTCAGCAGATTCCCTGGACAAAGAGACCAGAAATATTTTCTAGGAACTCTGGGGGCTAAGTGGGTAAGTGAGCATTTGCCTTGGAAAACTAAGTTTGCTTTTTTAAAAGTGGTAGCTGAAACCCAATGCACCTGGATGTCTGTGTTCTGGGGCTGAAGTTCAAATATCAAAATATCAGACAACTGCCTAACAAAATGCAATGGAGCTTCTTCCAGAGCAACTGTCTCTGCCTCCAGCCTAGTCCTGCAGCATCCACAGACGTGGACCTAAAGGTCCAAGGAAGAAAGGGATCCTGGTTGCCCTTCTGCTCAGATGCTTCTTTGGTTTTGTTTTTAATCTGCGTAACAAGCCAGTGAATACGTCAATCCTGCTGGGAACCATTTTCTCCCCATGAAGGAGCTGCCAAATCCAGCCCACCCAGGCTGGCAATCTACAGAGGGGCGGCTAATTGGCTGTAATGGGATTAGGAACCTAATATGCTAATGTTTGAATGAGAATTTAATCAACTCTAATGTGATCGCAGAACACAGATCTGCTTCACATACGGCAGTCTGCCTGTGGGAAATGGGCAGGTGTGATTAGCTAAACAAAGTGGGTTCATTATTCTGCCAGGTATTTCAACACATTTTTAATCAAACTATTCAGAGATGAAAGGGAGTCTGCTTGCAAGGCAACTTTGGGCTAGATGAAGCCAAGAGCAGGCTGAGATTCTCTCAGGAAATCCCCAAGAGTGGCGAAAAAAACCAAGGGAGAGTTTCTATGAGTGATCCACAGGAAACAGCCCCGAAAGTGGGGCTCCCCCACCCGATGGGCTGCTTCCAGAGGTGGGAGTGGCTCAGGTTTTCCATCTTTGTGGATGATGGGAGGTCACATCAGAGCAGAGGAGGCATTTTCTCCTTGAGAGGGATCAGCCCAGATTTTTCCTCTGCCTCAACAGAATTACAACCCAGATTCTATCCACACTCATTCAAATGGAGCCATTCCTACCCTGTGCCCCTGAGGCCTAGGGCTACTGAAGGGGCTGGGCCCAGAACTGAAGCATTCTTGCCAAGTGAGGGGTCTGACTTACTTGTTAGGCTGGAAAGATCCTGTCCCATGAGGCCTGCCTGGAACTTGCTCTTGGAGATCCCATCCTAGTTTCTTGGGCTTCCTTTTGGAATCAGTCCTTGTCTGCTTGATGTTGCAATAGTGGGCCTATATTTGGGTTCCCTTGGCCTCTTCTAACTTACATAACTCAGGCTAACACTGCTCAAGATAGTAACTCAAGGCTGGTTGTGAATCTCACCAATAACAATATGCAATGTGAGTCCTTCTGCAGTTTTTGAAAACAAGACAGTGGAAAGAGAAGCCTGGCCAATCCTGTTTGAAGGACAGCTAGGGGTTGAATACTGTTACTCCCTGTCTATCCCTTAGAAATGCCCAGCTCATCTCTGGAGATCCACCTTATATTCCTCCCCACCACCACTTGGGAACTGAGGGGCTTCTGCAACTTTCCCTTGATTTCCACGTCCTTCCTATTCCTGTCACTCACATTCTCCTTAACGATGGGAGGCCTCCTTAACAGGGGTGGTAGCAGTGCATTGTTCAGAGTATCTATACATAATGCAGGCTGTACACTGGAGGATATATATTTTAAAAATCTATTCCCTTCTCAAAGGGCATAGGAGGAAAGGAAGTGCATTATGCCTCCGGGCCACCTTGCCTGATCAGATCTTGCAGGGAATGTTTCTCATGCTTATCTGAAATGCGTATTATTGAACAAACTGGGGTGTTGAGGCCCAGTTACACTTTCCAACTGGGTTGCTTTGGAGTACAGTATTTGCAGAACATGCTCCTTAAAATGCCAAGAAAAGGAAAAGGATAGCCTAGCTATCTTTACCTTGACTAACCTCTGCTCACCGAGGAGCTTTTAAAGTCGAGTAGTCAGGTTTTATTTACATTGCCACTTACAAATTGATATCTCAAGTTGTATTAATCTGCATATTAAATTGCTGTATATTAAACAGGCATTTATAAGTCTGCCCTTTCTCAAAAAGCACAATTGTACTGATTGTAAAGGAGGCCTAAGAATTAGCAACTGCTACATCTGAGAGTCATGTAAACTTGACTGGCATTGTTTGAGGACTTTATTCTGGGAAGCAGCCATTGCTGATACAAAATCATGCACATTTTGAAAAATATTCTGTAAACAAGTGACTTCCTTTAAAAAAAAGTAAGTCTGGAAATGAGCCCCCCTTATGTTTTATCTGGTAAGGAAGATGAATTTAAAATAGATACCAAATAATGTTCTTAGATGATCACCAGCACTGTTCAAATCCATCAAATGTCAATGGTGATAGTCCGACAACTGCCATTTTGCATGAGGGAGTGAGGGCTGACCATAGGTCAGGTGCCAGCTCGGCCAGCTGAGTCCTTTGCAAAGGTATCTTGCAACTTTGACAATATATCAGTGGTCTGGTGTGGGGCATAATCTCCCCCCAGATTTGTTCAGAGACACTTGGACATCATGGTTTGATGATGTGATCCTAATGTTGGGTCTTCAAGGCAAAAGGAATAACATAGAAGAGGTGTCTCCATCTCTGCAATAATCTGGGGGTTCCAGAGGGCTTTTTCTCCTGACTTCTGCAGGAAGTTGTATCTATCTGATAAATATGAAGTTCGTTTATCTAAAAATTTATCTCTCTCAAATTAGTTCTTCAATCAAATTAGCCAATAAAGAGGGAGATGTTTGGTGGGAGAGAGCCAGTGGGGAAAGGAGTGCTTCATGAACAGAATTATGGATGGTTCCCCTATTAATCACTCCCAGTAATTATTTCTGCTTTGGCACTATCTTACACACTTTCCTGGGTTATTAATTACCTGAAAATTATTATTTGCTTCTCTTATAAATTACCCATCATATCCCTTCTCTCACTCATCTCTGGCTTGCTCTTGTGTACACACATAGGGAGATGTGTGTATATGCATGTGCATGGGAGCCAACTCTAGGCTGATTCCTGAAATGTTTCTGTTAGTGGGAAAGAGAAAAGCATCATAGGATATAGTATATTCATGCTGCTAAATATATTCCACTTTTAGCCTAGTTTCATGGCTCACTTCTATGAATGGCTGTTAAGGACCCCCATCCCCTCCCCTTGGCCAAAATAGAATCCAGAAGGCCCTGCCAGGGTGATCCACCTGCAGAGGGGAGCCCCTTCCAGACAGGCAGCCTGCAAGGGATATACCTGAGTTGGCATGCTGTTATTGTCATAGGTGGGAGGTGGGGAGGGGAGCACCCATCATTTCTGACCTGATATTAAAACAGGGAGTGGGAACGGACTTTTTTTCCTGGGAAAACCAAAAACATCTCTCAAAGGAGAGTAGTGTCTTCCTTCCATGGATCTGCATTGGGAGGGATGAGTTTCTCCTCCAACCAGTGTGCCTTTGCTGCCCAGAAGCTGCACAAGATCTCCCAAGCTGGCCAGAGGTGCCTGACCCTCACTCTGGGTAGACGCTGCCTCTCTGGCTGCCACCGGTTCCTTCTGCCCCTTCTTGCCAGAAGATTCGGAGTTCAGGTTGGTTGGAGGAGCTCTCCATGGTCCTGATTCCCAGTGACCTGCCCTTTGGGCCTGCTATACCAGAGACTGTACCAGAGACTCCCTGCCAGGAGCAGGTGGCCAATAGTTACTAGCTAAGGAGTAGTTTGCGGTGATGGCAGGAAGTGCCTGGAAATAAATCATTTAACAAGTGAAATGCATTGGAGAAGGTGAAGACATCTGGGATGTTGTGCTTGGCTAAAAAGAGGCTTCAAGGGAAGAGTTTTGGATATCCATGTCTGACTGGGCACTGGTTTAATGATGCCTAATATGCTCCCCACTGGGAAACCGGCCCTGTCTCCCCTTGCCTCTTCCAGCACCACCAAGAACTTTCTATTCCTTCTGAGGATAGAAGGACCAGAGCCGGATCTGGCCAGTCCCACCCATCAGCCACCTCCAGGACAGGCAACCAAAAAAAGACAAAGCTTCTCTTTCTCTACTGCAGCTGGAACTGCTACCAAGGTCAAAGAATTATCTTGATGAACCTGGTAGGCAGTATTTTGAAAATGTCAGTGATGAGTATGGAAAGAAGCTGAGAGGAAAGGAGAGTCATCTAATTAATGAAACTGCACATGGTTCAGTATAAACTTTCGACTGACTTGTCCCTCCTTGTAGGTTGATGGTTTCACAGGAACATGAAACATCCAATTAACTAACCAGTTTTGTACCATCTGAATAGCAGTTTGAAAAAGGTGAACGTTTGGCATATTCTGGGGGCCATGCAGGATGGACGGATAGATAGATAGATAGATAGATAGATGATAGATAGATTCATTCATTCTAGGTTTTCCCCAATATCTATTTAATTATTGGAACAACTGTTTGAACATTTTAATATATTAATTTAGCAGGAGGATAACTGTGATTACAAATGCTCTTTGACCAGGGAAGAGTGAGCAGATGAAGTTTTTTTAAGCTAAAATTAATACTCAGGTTTAAAAGTGAGAAAAAACAGCACATTTAAACCTGGTTCTTAGGGAACATGTGTTTAGTTTTCACCCTCAGTTCATTTGTCAGAAGAGTGTTCATCAAAGCTAAGCAGATAACAGTATACACTGCACATTATCTACCCACTGCACAAATCATTTTTACTCCAGGGTAGGGGCTGTAATTTTTTTAAGCTGCTGGGGTTGGAAGCAGCAGTATTACTGGAGATACTGGTAATCAGACACTCTTGCCCACTCTGGGCCTTCCAACCCCCTTGTTATAACTTCTTGCCACATGGATGCCAGGTGCCAAGTTCAGCAAAGGAGACTACAGACAGGTTTGGAGTTCATGCCCCCAGAGTGCCAGGTGCTGCACAGAGGTGGGTCAGCCTCTCTTTTAGGTGTGGTGAGAGTCAAGGCAGGGATGTAGGTGCAGAGAAAGATACAGACATACATGAGGGAAAATGGCAATACTCGGAGCAAGGCAGGTTCAACAGAGTCCAACTAGTTTCTAGGGCATGAGGCTCACCTATATCTCAGGGGTGAAACAGGTTTCCCAGGTCTCTGGGCTGAGTGGCTGGATGAAGAAACTGGAAAATGGCAAGGCTGCAGCAACTGAGTAGAAATCTTGCTGAAACACGGGGGCTCCTGTTGCCCTGCAGTTCTTAGCATGCAAATGGGCTGGAAACGTGCCACAGATGGAGAGGAAGAGACTCAGGACTGGCAAGGGGAGCTGCATGTTTTGACTTGGAAAAGACGGGTCTGGGTCTTGAATGACCCCAAAGGCCTCTGCCCCAAGCATGACTTTGTGTGGAGGAAGACCCCAAGGGTCTCTTGCTTTTCTGTTCTGGCCTTTTTTCTGCTGGCCCTTTTGACCACAGGAGATCTGGTGAGGGAGGGAGGGAGGGAGGGAGGGAGGAAGGAAGGAAGGAAGGAAGGAAGGACGGAAGGAAGGACGGAAGGAAGGA
>JANHZU010002715.1:152508-163042 GCA_032468055.1 Acrochordus granulatus | reverse complement strand
ATAGTAACAAAAACAACCAATTCAGACTTGAACAATATATGGTATCTTTGTTGCTCCATTCTTCCCATTAGGATTTAGATCTGAAACGCAACATAAATATTGAATCTCATATTTTGTTTAAACTCTGATTTGCCTTAAACCCCAATTTGTTCTTTCAAATGAGCAAAATAAGCAGAAGAGGCTGTTAATATGGTCAGGTCAAGTTCATTCTAATATACACAGATCATGCAATCAAGATGAAGCTGCTTGTGATCGGAGACTGGAATGCCAAAGTTGGAAACTGTAAAGAGATAAATGCAGATAGGCTGAATAGCATAGAAAACAGAAATGAAGCAGAAGAATGATGTATCAGTTTCCTATGACTTCTTCATTATTGACCCATTCTTCAAACAACCAAAATGAAACACAGAAGCACATAGGAATAAAACTGACTATATTATTTGTACAATGTTCAACTATAATAGCAAAGGCAATCCAAGGTCTGACCATGAAACAGATCAAAAACTGCTTAATGAGCATACTCCAAGTCAAGCCACAGCAGAATACCAAAGCCAACTAGCTTTCACAATATCACCTTGAGCACTGTCAAGGAGAATATCAGGAACTGCTCTGAAATTGTGTTTCTCAAGTCCTGATAACAGGAAACATATCAAAGAAACTGTTAAGGATGAATGTGAAAAAAAAGATTGCCAGAGATCAAAAAACAGAAGAAGGTATAGCGGAGGTCAGAACAGATAGACTAAAAAGAGAAAACAAGTCAAGAAAGAAAACAATTCTTAGGAAAGAACTTAACAGAGAATTTTAGTGAGCTGATAAAAAAGACAATGGTAAGTAGTAATATCCTATTTATATATAGATACAGAAAAACAAAGTTCTTCAAAAGATCCCTAAACTTAGAAGGAGGTTCTAACCAATAGTTGCTATTCTAAAAAATGTCCCTAGACAGATAATTAACTGATTCAAAGAAGATAAAACAGACATGGAAAGAGTATGCTGAAATTCTGTATAGTAGGGAGGACAATAATAAAGATGTCTTAGACGCTATTCCTATGTACAAGAAATCTAGTACCAAAGAATAAACTAGATCAGCACTCTATTCAATATCAAGACTGAAGACTAGAGCAATTTAGGGATATTCTATAAAATATGGCAACAGAATAAGAATCATTAACATTTCTAACTAAACTATGTCAGCAAATCTGGAGAATGAGCCAACTGATTGGAAAATCTTGGTTTATTTACCAATACCAAAGAAAGGAGAATTCATAGATTGTGCAGACAATTACACAATATTCTTAATTTCACATGATGGTAAAATAATTAATGCTTAATTAATTTTCTAATTAATGCTAATTAATTCCCTACAGAAATTAGAGTCCTATGGGAAAGGAAAATGCCAAATGCTCAAACTGATTTAAAAAAAAATACACAGAGTGTATTGCTGATACACTCTGGAGAATTAAAACCACCAAGGAATACCAAAAAAAAAAAGAGGTCAACCTGTGCATCTTTGACTATAGACAGGCCTTAAATTGCACTGACCATAAACTGATGGCAATCCCAGAACATCTTATTGTTTTCATGCAAAATCTAAACACAGGATTGGAAGCCAGAGACCAATTGTAATAGAATATGAGAATTACCCTGGAAGCTGGAGGCAAGAGATGCTGCCTAAGGAACAACCACATAAAAGGGGAAGAAGCCCACAACTGAATAATGGGCAGAAAAAGAAATTTAGAAAGCATCTGTCCTAACTGATCAGATAGTAAAAAGAGACAACAGGAGATTTGTCCTTTCAGACTTGAAAGACTCTGTTAATGTAGCCTTTATGATAAAGTAGAATTAGCTCATTTTGTCATATTTCCTGTCTGGTCTATTTTAGAGGTTGACACACAGAACATGGTGAAACAGGCTCCTGATTGACAAAGGACTGAGGCAATATTCTACACGCTGTCCATATTGATTCAACCTGTATGCTCAATATATATTGGGGGAAGCTGGACTGGATAAAGAGTATGGTTTTAAATTTGGAGGAAGAAACATCAATAATGTGCACTATGCCAGTAACACTAATCTGACTTCTGAAAATGCAAATAAGTCATGAAAATCAAGGAGTGTAATACAAAAAATAGGAGTAAGATTAGATATGAAGGAAATCAGCTTAAGGACAATAGATATAGGAACCAGGTTTGGAAGTGGCAAGGAAGATACTGAACTGTAGAAAACTTCTGCCTGTTAGGATCCATTATCGGAACTAAAGAAACCAGCAATCAAATATATCACTGAGTAGAACTTGGTAGGCTGGTAATGAAGACCTTGGAAAAGATATTTAGATGTCATGAGATGTCTGTATCTACAAAAATCAGAATTATATGACATTTTATGAACATGAACATGGACTGATGGTTCTTTGTTCTGAGACAGACTTCCTATCTGGGGAGGAGTTTTGTTTCAAGCTGGGAACAATCAGATCCGAATATTCTAAGCCAACTGCATTTAACAAAACTTGAACGGAGAAACATTAAGATTTCAATATGTGTGCCTTGATTTTTCCCCCATTGTACCACAAAAGCAAATGGAGTGGATGCCCAAGTGGACTGCTGTCAGCTTGTCAACTTGAAGAAAAATCAGGCAAATAGCTTATTCTGAACACATATTTGAAATTTGTTTCAACAAAACCAAATATCAAATTGAAGCATAATAAATCAGAATTACATCAATTCCTTTTCAGCAGAGAAAACCACTTCTCTGTGAAGTAAGCCCCTTGCAATTCATCCAACAAGGAGCGGATGCAATCACTCTCATCTATGTTCTTTTCCATTATCAAGCGAAGTAAGCAAGCACGTAGCACTTTCAGTGCAACAGTCACAGTATATCCAAAAAGAACAAGAGAATACAAACTATACGTTTTCCTATGGAGAGTTGTTTTTTTTTAAAAAAAAAGAACCTTGCTAATTATACCAAATTTGGAGACCAAAATTGGGGAATATGCAGCAATAGCAAATTTGATAGTATATACCCATAAAGGTTTAACCAAATTTAAGTAGGAAATAGTCTCTTATATGCAACGCATTATATAATGGCAAATTTAAACATTTTGAACAAGGTTTCTAGAAGAAAGCTCTGAGACCAATTAAAAATAACAGATGAAAACAGTTAAACAGAAAGTAACAACAGTCCTTAATGTTCAGTGCAGAAATATAAATACTGTACATATATTGTAGTTTGTGGTTGGGGATGCACACAGAAGGGAAAGAGACAATATGTCCCTCCTAAGTTTTCCCACAATACTTTTTATTCACACTTACTGGTAGTTTTGTTGCTGTTGTTCTTTTTGTTTTCCTTTTTGTTTTTGTTATATATAAAATATAAATATATATGAAATATATTTATATTTCATTATCAAAATATTTAAAAAAAACAGAAAAGATGTGAAAATCATGGAGTACACCACTATCACCACAAATTCTATTATAAATTGTCTTATAACCAGCAGACAACAAGCTTAAGAGGAATCATACAAGAGAGCAAAAATTACATTGAGAGCTTAGTAATCCAGGAGAACGAGCACAAAAACAACTACAGGATTTTAAAGTAACATACAGTCCTGAGAACTGTATTTTTAAAAGAACTCTAAAACTCCACCCAGCATCAAAACATAAGAACTTGCACAGAGTTTGCACCCTCATCAAACTTTAAGTAAACCAAAGAAGTGCTATACAAACATTCTTTCCATTTCCAAGCCTAGCAGCATTAATAATACTTGCATGTGAAACCAAGACTGCGCATACCTCGATGAGTTTCCTATCTGCAAAGTAAAGCACAAGATAATGTATGTGCAACTCATGGACTCACTCAGATGAATTCTATGGTCCTTGCCGCACAGCCTTTGGGGACAGCAGCAACAGCCTTTGTCAGTGTCAGCCTTGCAAAGTACTCCAGAGAAGAAACACACCTGGAAGTATCAGCTCTAATTTTGTTGCAAGGTTAAATGTAACCCCTTAAGTCTGAAAGTACATCTCTCCTCCTTCCCTTTACGGTCCAAGAAGGCCCTTTCTGAGATGTTTGCCCCACCATATTCCTTCTGCAGCTTCAGCTGCCTTTTATCTGCCTAATCTGCCTCTTTCCACCCAAGGTCATTCCCATATACAGGAGGTGTCCAACCTTAGCAACTTTAATATGTGTAGACTTCAAATTTTAGAATTCTGGGAGGTGAAGTCCACAGATCTTGAAATTGCAAGGGTTGGATACTCTTGCTTTAGACCAGTACATTAAGTCTGGCCATATTGCTTAACTGCTGTGTTTTTCTCAATTCAATCATATATTACTAAATATTAAAAAAAAGCCCAAAGATAGGATCCAGAGTACTCAAAATGAGTTAGAAAAGCATTTCATTTCTCATTTGGGAACCTAAAAACAGCAGATTCCAAGTAGATCTTTTGCTTTATTGGATTAATTCTTGGTTTACAAAGTTATCCCGTTTCTTTCATATTTTAACTATTTCATGAATGTATGAGCATTCCAGGAAATATTTCATAATCAATTTTTCAGAGAGAAAAATAGTTTGGGAAACAGCAGAAACAGGTTTCTATTTATTTTTTTTCTCTGGGCCCTTTTCATCTCCAGGCACTTATATTTAATGAAAGCAGAATGGAAGCATGAATCTCGCAATGAGGTTACCTTTTTCTAACACAAGGAGAAGAAAAGTTTCTCATTTGATGAGAAAGTCTCATTTAATGACAGAGATTGCACATAGAAGACACTAGGTGGCTCACTCTACAAATATTGCAATATTGTACTGGCAGCTCTCAAGCCACAGGATGAAACTGAGCATGCTCTATTGAACTGTGCCAGCAGTTGCCTTCATTTATTCATTATTTATTTATAGGCTTTAATCCTTCAGAAAACCTTGCTTATGACATCATCAGGCCAATAAACATCTGCATTTGTCATGGCATCTAAACCAAGTCTATTAGTAGTTTGCATCAATATGCAAAATGAGACTATTTTATTTGTTTGTTTTTTGTTAAATTTATATGCCACCGAACTTGGCGTCTTACAATAAAATAATAATTTTAAAAAATTAACCCTTTAAAAATGGTACATTTGTTGAAAAACTGAAGTGAAAAAGTTGGAGTATGCCATCTTTCATTCATGATAGTTAGAGGGACTAAGGGACTGCAGGGGTTTTTGGCAATATTTTGTAGATAGATAAGACAGACAGACACACATTTTTATTAAGGATTTTAATTACAATAGTAAAAACTAATACAAACTAAATTTCAAGAAATAAAAGAACAGAAAGAAGAAAAAGTGCAAGAGAAAAGAAATAAAAGAATATAATAAAGGAAAAGAAAATAAATATATAAAAAAGTCATTCAACCTTGATTACAACAAGTATAAGCACATTTAATAACTCTTTACTTCCTATAGAGTTAAACATGTTGATGATGCAAGTAAACTGCCGTACTGGAGTCAAATACCTTGCATTCTAACCATGCTTGGCCAATAAAGTATCTGAGTATCTGAGATTCTCTTCATCCCATATCCCATCCCTATCTGCTTACAGCTTACAACAAATAAGAAAATAATATATAACAATAATAACACAGCAAATAAGCAAATCCATAGCAAATATTTGCTTACAGCAAGCCCATAAAACATAACTTTTCAATCCTGGCATCCATTAATTATTGCCAGAAATTTATAAAAGAAAAAATATTATTGTAACTTTGATCAAAGAAACAAAGTTTATATTCCTTTTACTTCTAACCATCTTAATCTTTAGTTAATTCAAATATTTTTGTTAGCTTTGATTTCTCTTCAATTCTTCTTTATCCCATCACATAGACTTCTTCAAGGGTTTAACAAGCCTCTTTCGTAGATCCAATAAAAAATATTTTCCAGGTATTCTCTTAGTTTGTCATTTATATTTCTCCTTTAATTTTTAAAACTTCAAATAGTTTTTTTTTTGACTATTCAATAAAGTGTCCTTTTCCAAATAATTCTCTTGGTCTGTCATTTATACTTCTACTTTTGGTAACTTCTTTGTCTTGTCAGAGAAAATTTGCTCTTCATCTATCATTCCCTCATCACCACCTTTTGGACACAGTCTCTCCATAGAGTCAAATGTAGATATTGTAATTATTAAATAATGTAGATATTGTAATTATTAATTGCTAGCTCCATTCTTCAAAGATCTCATTTAATATTTCCAGTGTTATAATGTTTTGTGTCATTTTCTAAATTCCAGTACTAACCAATATTAAAAGTAGGGTTTTCTTCTGCCTTTTACTTAGTATCCTTCATCCTTCTAGCGTCCAGTTTCTAGAATCATGAAGTCACTTATCTTTTGTTATGACATATAATAGCCAAGATAGATAAAATAAATCTGGTGTCCCTGAAAAGCTTTTTAATTTTTATAGTTAATTCCAAAATCTTATGGTACAGGTCAATATTCCAAATTTATCTGGACTCTTAATCCATTTATAATTTCCTTAGATCAAAATCCTACTAAACTTTTTTTTGCAGTTTATTTCCATTTCTTTAACTTCCTAAGCTTATAATTAATGTTCCTTTTGCTCAGAGTTGAAGCTAAACCTACCTGGCAATTTTTCAAACTTGTCATTCTTAAGGTCTCTGAAAATCTCTGAAAGATTTAAGATGGTTTAATAGACAATTTCCAAAAGTGATTAAAGTGAAGCTTGAGAACACAGTGTCCTTTAAAAGGTTCCACTACAGTTACAAGCAAGACGACTAATCCCTTTCTCCTCGAGCTCAAATTTGTGAAAGACCGCTGTTCTGCAATTTCCTTGCGAGGAGCAGCCATCTGAAGCACGTGTGGGGAACTCATATCCTGTTCTTATTCTTTAGGTTTTTAGCCAGTGCAAAAATCTGGATGACCTTTGGGTATCAACAAATGGGTGCAGAGATCTCTAAATCTATGTTGCCATTGAGAGCCCACCAGGATTTTGCCTATTGAGATCTAATAATCTTTGCTGCTATCTGGTTTTTGTTAGATAAATTTGTAGAAATTAGATCATGGGTGATGAATTTCAAAAATCTGTAGAACTTATACTTGGAAGCTAAATGGCTTATATGGCTGGAAATATCTCTTTTGCAAGTGAGTTGAAATAAAATGACATTGTGTATCTCTTAAAGCAGATGTTTTTCCCCCTTAAAATATTATGTTACCAGATGTAATTAAGGACATTTTCCTTCTAGCAACTTTTGCTTGTTTTTTATGACAGAGTGCCTAGTACTTCCAAATTCATATCTAATTGCTTGCTGCTGAAGACCGAGCACATTTTCACCACCCTACAGTATATGATTACAATTGTTTTGTGACAATCACCCAATTCACATAGTAACTAATATTCAAGTAGAGCTTCTGTTTGAATTGAAAATCAAGGCATAATGTTTTGGATGTCTCCATAGCATCTCAGTATTGTTGGAGGGAGAGAGAGAAAATCTGTGTGCATTTGATATGCAAAAGTTACATGATGTTTTCTCAAAATAATAAAATGACCGTAATCTGGCACAAATAATCTTTCTGTTCCCTTGTAGCAAAAATTGTACATTATTGTTACAATCTCCAATTTTCCATCAGTATTGCAAGGTGTTTAGAAATAATAATTGCATTTTTCTTATTTCTCCAGAATATGAGAAATATGCTCTCCAACTTTACTACCTTTACTGCCTTCTCACAATCACACTTATCTTTTACCAAAATCTTGTGTGTTTGTACTATCAGCAATAACATGATACCTGCCAGCTATAGCACATTATTGCTCATTTTGAGTGCTCAAAAAACCTTGACTGTCTGCCAGATTGCAGTATTGCTTCCATGTGATGCTTGAAAAACACAAGAAATGTGAGGGTTATAAAAAAAGATTGTTCTTATCTGCAACAGAGCCTTTCTTTTGCTGCCACAAATATAGAGTGTAACACGACATGGGCATCTTAATATCTTTGATTATTTGCCTCTGGCAACTATTTCTAACTAAATGTTTACTTATTACCCTTCAATTCAATGTATTTCCTAATATTATAATGCCGGACTCTTAGGAAGAGAGGGAACATAATTTTATAAACATATGGCAACAAAAGATAGCACAGAGAAAAATGGATTTACCTCATGTTTGTCTATTAAATTATTAATATTACATTATTTAGACCATGTTTGAAGTTGATGTCCCCATATCTTAATGTCAAGTTTGGAAAATACCGATTGAGACTTTGTTTAGTCAAGATTCAGGGCTGGGCATGGGATAGAATTAACATTGTTAGTGCAAAACCTGAGTTTTTTATCTGAGTTCTCAGTGATCTTCATTACACCAACTTTTGGGCTGTCTACAGGGGCTGCTAATTGGGAGGCAATTGTTATATGCAAGTTCTGCTCCTCTTTCAGATGGGATGATTGAGGAAGAGAAGTCAGTTTTGTAGATGGAATGCCTCAGAAGCCCGTTCTCTTCCTTTATTGTTGAACACGTACACTGTGTGTGTGTGCATCATAGTTATAAGTATGTACTTTACTACCTAATTTAATACTTAGAACTTAAGCAAATGACTTCAATTTCTACCATTCTGCTTACAGTACAAAAACACTTGGATGTTCATTTCTTCCTCCTCCCATGCTACAGGATTCAGACGCTAACAGCTTCTTCTCTGAATTTGCCCAGATCTCCAGCATCTGAACATGTGGAGTTTGCTTTGCCATTTTCTAAAGTTCAGGGCTTCCTTTTCTTTCTGCTGGAGCTTTTCTGTAAGTTTATCTTCAGCTTCAGCTGCCTGAAGTACCTTCCCACTTCTTCTCCCTGGTTGTGGATCTTCTAGCTTCTGGTTCTGCCAACTGATGCCTCCTCTGCTTTGTGCCTTGTCCAGTTGTCTCTCACTCCAGCAACATCTCCACTCCTAAAGGAACCCCTCCCCTTCTTCAGTCTACCAATACATGGCTTCATGTATAGTTCTCTCTTTTGAAAATTACGTGCAAGCTTGCAAGTGATGCTAAGGGGTTCTAACTTTTTGCCCCTTTCTCTGCAAGAGCCCACATGCCTAAACTGGGTGTCTGTCAGTCAGATTACTGCAGAGAGAAAAACCTTTAATTGTCACAGGTGACATTTCTCAGGCTGATTGCTGTAGAGGGTGACATTGTCTACTTCAGCCTTCAAGCAATGACCACTAGCCACAGTTGCTCTGGGACACTGCAGATCAGCCCTGAATTCCCATTTTTTTGGGGAGGGGTAAGAATCTATACAACATAATATTTTTTCTTTCCTTCCTTTACTGAAAAAACTCTTGGAAAGAATATTTCACAAAGTCCCCCTCACTAGTTGGCAGTTAGCAATGAATGACTGGTGGGTTATAAACCAATCAAGGCTGTAATGAAAAATCACACCGGAGATCTCAGAAGTGAAGCACAAACAATAATTTATACCATCTGATTCTAAACTGAAGTGAAATTAATCCATAGTACAGTTTGAAATCAGAAGGTTGGGAAGAGCAACCTGGAGGAAAGGAGGATCAGTGATGTAGCTCTTACCTGATGATAACTAAACATGGAAAATGAATGTTTCATTTATGTACGTCAGGGAGATTAAACAATAATGACACCCTTCAGTTAGGCCCTCAATCAGCAAACTGAAGTTATGAATAATTATAATTATGATAATTATGATAATTAGCACATGAATAACAATACAAATATTATGAAATCCTAGGCACAGCCTTATGCGTTATTAAGAGAGAGCGTTGAATGTCAAAGTAATGCTTGTGTGCTGAGGTTTGCCTTCATGTCTGCATGCTAAGTCTTTCAGATTCAATAATAAGTCTTTCAATAAGCTGCTGAGAGTTGCTTTGTGAGATGAGCGGCATATAAATTTGAGAAATAAACTGATTCTCTATCCAGTACCATTGCCTGCACTAAAAAACAAAAGCAACATGCTACATTTTAAACTAGTTTCCATTTTCAATAATTTTGGTTTACTGATGGTCATTTTGGTTTCCCAAAGTGGTGGAGAAGCCTTATATGTATTTATATATATTTTAACTTCTACAAATATATATAAACTTTCTGGCAAGTTGCAATATATGTTCTAAAGTGTTATATGTTAAACTATGTTATTAACTTGTGTAGGAACCTCAAGTCTAATGATTGATCTATACATTCCTTCTAGTATATGACAGGGAATTCTATTTCTAACATAACTGGGTTTATATTAGTTTTCAAATTTGAAGCCAACTTTTCTGGGGTAAAGCTTTATCTATTTCTTTATTTCAGATTTATACTATATCCCCTCCTAAAAGAGAGTTGAGAGCCAAATAAAGAAGGGAATACAGAAATGCGAATACTGTACAATATACCAAGCAGAAATGTGAATACAATATATTAAGTATTAACAATAATATAGGCCATTTATTGTCGTGCAATAGAAGTAAAAATGAACAAACTGATACACAGAAAGAAAGAAAGAAGGAAGGAAGGAAGAAAGGAAGGAAGGACGGAAGGAAGGAAGGAAGGAAGGAAGGAAGGAAG
>JANHZU010002715.1:116467-133343 GCA_032468055.1 Acrochordus granulatus | reverse complement strand
TTAACCCGGGCGACGACCGAGCCGGTATGGATTTCTGTAATTTATTTCTCATATTTTTATAGGTGGGAGACACTCTTTGTCTGGCTCCTCTGATGAGACCTGTGCAGTATGGTTGAAGCTCTGGCATAGCTCTCATCTTCTTCAGAGAACACAAGCCCCCCAACCACACCAAGGTGGTGCCTCACTGCAGGGAAAAGTTCAGTATTCATCAGTAAAGCGTGCATCCAAAGTATGCAGCCAGTAGTAAGGGAATATTATGAAGTGTAGAATTAGAACAATCAATTAATATGTATGTATACACATTAGACAGAACTTCTGTGTTAGTTTAGAATTCTTTGCACTTGTGTTCTATCATATAGCATGAGTCAAGAAATGTGAACATTAGTGTCTTATCTCCCCTACACATATCTTCACCCTTTAGACATTCCTTGTAGGGTTTGGCTTCCAGAGCATTCTTGGTAACCCTCCTCTGAATTTTTTTCCATGTTTGTCCTTTTTGAACTGTAATGCTTAGAACTGCACAGTACTCCAAATGGATTCTGTCCAGGGCAGAGTAGAATAGGATACTGTAATTATTTCACATGATTTGTACTTTGTGCTCCTCTTAATCCATCCAAGGATAGCAATTCTCTTTTTATGTTGGTTCAAGTTTCAGTTGTGGTTGACAAGAACATCCCAATTTTTTTATATGCACCATTGCTAAACTATGCTTCCTCTGTCCTACACTTGTGCCTTACATTTTTTCCTACCCAGATGCAGAACTTTATATTTCTCTCTGTTAAATTTCATCCTGTTTTTTCCAACCTATTACTTGAAATTATTTTAAATCTTCTGAATCTTCATTTTTTCACCCTGCAGTTTTGTGTTATCTGCAGACTTTGTATGTGTCTCAACCCCATCTTCTAAATCACTGATAAAAAAATTGTATCGGGTAAGGCCAGATCAGAGCCCTGTGATACTCTGCTTGAGTATCTCTACTCTGAAGAGGATTCATTAATGAGCATTTTTTTGGTCTGCTTATTTAGCCAACTATGAAACCTACTAATAGTTGTATCATTTAGCCCATATTTTACTCCATTATGAAGGAGAATATCATGTAGCACTCTCTCAGAAGTTTTGCTGAGATCCAGGTTTATTATGTCTATAGCATTCCCCTTATGTATTGAGCAAGTAACTCTATCAAGAAAGAGAGAACCTTAGTTTGACACAATTTGATCATCTGTTGGAAGATCTTGCCCAATATAAATGTCAGACTGACAGAACTGTGGTTTTCCAGGTCTTCTTCCCTTTTGAAAATGAGAATAAAGTTTACTTACCACCAGTGTTTTGGATCTTCATCAGTCCTTCAGAAGTAGACTTATTATCTCTTTGGCTTTTCTTTTATTCTGAACATACTCAAAAAACTCTTTTTTTCTTGATTGTAGTATCTCTTACTAACCTTAGCTTATTGTGAGCCCTATGCTTCTGAAAGCCACTTTGTATTCTTCTTTGGTTATGTTCCTTTTCTTCCATAGACATGTCTTTGTTTTCTCTTCAAAAATGTTTTTGATTATGTGCCATCAAGTTATTTTTGATTACTAGCAACCACACAGATACATTTTCTCCATAAAGTTATATTCCTAACCTATTCTTTCCAGTCTCCCAATGGTGGGTGCAATAATTGCTATTGTAAATGAGTCCATTGCTGGCCATCTTCTTCTCTTTCTTTCTACCTTTCCCAGCATTAGAATCTAATATCAGTCTTTTTATATTCTTTATCCATGTGGTTTTCTTGAAAAACATACAGGACTGGTTTACCATTGCCTTCTTCAGTGCAGTATTATTAGATGCCTTTGCCATTGTCACTAAGGTAATTGTCTGCCTGTGGCATCTTCTATATTCCTCCTGCCCAGTATAGGTGCCTGTTTATGTTAACTGGGCAGCTGGGATGACCTTCACTCTCTGGGTGACTCTGTTGAGAATATATACTCTTGGCACATACTCCTGACCTTTTTTGCTTATTCTTCCCAGGAGGACTTGGGGACAGGCAGCTTCATCATGTTAGAGGGGCTTTAATGTATCTACACTGGCTTCTGTATTTTTTTCCCCACTTTTCCTTCTTGTAAGAATTGTTGTGATTTTGCTTTCAGTATCCAATTGTGTATAAGTTCCCAACATTCCTTGATACTTTTCTCCTCTGGGAATTGAAGCATTATTTTCAATCTACCTTTCCAAGGAGTTCATCAAAACCACCTCTTCAGGACTCCAATGTGTAGATCTGACTGTTCTTAATTCTTCTAGCTCTGAATATCGTGATCACTTTACAAACTACAATAGCATCATTTTTGTATTTCTTTCCTTTTGATAGGATTTCCATGTTCTGATTCTTGGATTTCTGTGCAAGAATATTTTTCTCACTACATATAGTATAACATACTGCACACAGAATCTATTCTTTTTGAATAAATTATAGCCTTAAAGAGCTGTGGGCCAATAATGAATAATATCTCACACTTGTCTATTGTATATTCTCATTCATCCAGGTCACGATTAAATTGCAAAAAAATTGCAGAAAACTTTCTCAAAAAGACAACTGGACTTTTAAAGCTGAAATAAAAGTCCAGTTTTCTTTTTGATATAGTTTTTTGCAATTTTTGTATCTCACACTTCAGTGACACTTATCATGTTTGGCTTTCTGAATTAGGTTACAATCGCTAGTTCTCCTTGTTTAGTGTTGGCCTGAGTATTACATTTATCTTATCTACAGAGAAAGTGGACTTTTGCCTACCTCCTGTCTTTCAGCATTCTTCATGATGCTGTGGTAGGTTTGTGTGCATTATGTTGAGCTTTTCAAGTAGCCATGACATTCAGTTTTTCAACTTGCCATGAAATTCAGTAGCCATGACATTCTCTGCTGGAAAATGCATTTAGGTATGCAAAACTACCAAATCTGGGCTATAAAATATAAAGAGGACCATTAGATAGGAGCACAGGATTGGAGTGTTAGTCTCTGTCATCTAGGTCATATGGAGTTCTGCAGTCTATATTTGTAGTCTTTACTTAAGGACTTGGAGAGAAAGTAGTGCTGCACTCTAATATACTTGTGGGTACTAAGAGCAACATACATGAATGAAATTAAGTCAATATTTCTGCTCCTCTGTTCTCATAACTTGTTTCCCAGGTGTTTAGAAAGAATAAATCATTGTTGTAGAGAAAAGAGTGGAGCAAATCCTCTGCTTGCTCACTGGCCATTTCCCCTTAGCTGGAGTTAATCATTTAATTGGCAGGGTGGTGGGGATTGGCTCAAACTTACTCACTCTTTCAAACCATCCACCAAAAAGAAGCCAAAGGGCAGAAAAAGGGACAGAAAAAGGAAAAGGAAGCTGTTGCCAACTTCATGGCTTCCTTTGGATAGCTAAGCTCAGATAGTGCATTCCAGTGCAAATGATCATGTTATGGAGATATCTGGACATCTTCACAGTGCTGGCCTTCTCCTATCAGGAAAAGACAAAAAATAACTAATTGTGTAAAGCTTGTATCTGCCCCTCCTTTCTGCAATTATTTCTTTGGAAGCAGTATTAGGGTGAGAAAAAGGAGGAAGCTGAAACTGCTTCTTTGCTCTCTTCTTGCTTTGGCAGGTTTGAAGTGGGTTGTATGTGGCATCTGCTGATCTGCACAGGTTCATCTCAGATCTCTCATTAAACTGCCAGCAGATCATCCTCCTCTCCACAGGGCCAGGCAATCAGCAAGCCAAGTTCACCCTCACTTGGCAGTGATGGGGAGGTCAGAACAACCAGGCTGTTCAGCTTCCTTGGGAACCCACCACCCATAGTCTAAGCAATGGTGCTCTGCAGTCTGGTGGGAGGAGAAGCAAGAGGGAAAGTGCCAAAGAAGCCAGTTCTTCCTAGCAGGGTGGAGCCTTGGATGAGATGGACCCTCCTTTGCCTTCCTCCCCACACCCAATTGTGCAGGCTAACTTACCTCAGTTACCCCTTTGTTGTGACTGCAGCTGCTTCCTTGCCCATTTCCAGGCAGTAGGCAGGCTTTGAAGCTCCAGGATTGAGGGTGGGAAGCTTTGTGGGTTTCCCACAGTGCCTCCCCCCCCACTCAGGCAGGGAAAAGGAAGAGGACCAGGTACGGTGGCATGGCTTCTCCTTTAGCAACGGAGAGCTGCGTACAAAACACAATTTTGTGCTGGCAAATGTTATATGTAAAGAGACTTCTCAGACTACAAAGAAAAATAGTTAATGCTGGGTAACTATCTGAATAGCCTTTTTGCATCCAGATTAACCAAATTAACCCCTATGAAATGAGCCATTCTTGAGGAGAAGGTTGCCAAGATGATTGTTGAGCATTTGTATGTGCATATGAACATGAGGGGAAATCCCAAACAAAAGTGTCTCCAGGCAAAGGGGGTGGTGTCATTGGAGGGAGTATGTGGGTGCAGTTTGAAAGCTGCCTTAAGCTTTAGCGCTTTCACTGCTTCCTGCAATGCTGGGATGCACCATTTGTCAGTGGTGTATATATTGGCCAGCTCTGGTTCTGCCATAACCCAAAGAGCTCTGCTGCAGGATTGGAGTCCTCCTTTTCCTCTCTGGGATGCGGGACTTTCCTACTGATCTCATGCCTCTTCTCTTCTGACACAGAAAGAGGATGTGTCTGACTTCTGGCAGGGACCTTCTCCATTTCCACAGTGCTGCTATCCTTCGGGCCCAATGGGGATTTCAGTGCCTTGCCTACAGGGGCAGCTGGCCGGACTGAAGAAAATGCCGCTGCCCACCTAAAGTGGTCCGAGTGTGCCCTTGCATTTGCCCACGCTTGCAATTGGGGCTTGGCTGGGGTCCTGGCCTGAATTTCAGGGTTGTCCTGAAGGGATTTTCAGGGGTTACAGTGCAAACTTTCATGGCACTGATGAGGATCCTATGGTTTTCAGCTTCCCTGAATAACTGCACCATCCCCATGCACATTTCAAGGCTTTAGTTAACTAAACAGAAGAACAAAACAGTTTTGACTAACCTGACATTGTGCAGCCCAGCTGAGACAGTCCCGCCCCCCGATTTCTCTCCATCGCTTGGGGCCCTAAGTGTGACTACGCATCCAGAGCTCAAGGGCGAGGGGTTGGGGCTTCCTGTCGCTAAGATCCGGGGCTTGGAGCTTACCGGCTTAAAAGAAACCCACCAGGACTCGGCCAGATTTTCGCTGCCTTCAGAGCCAAGGGGGGTGGGGGCTGGTGTTTGCAAGCTTTACCCAAAGACATTACAAGTCTGTCCCTTTTCAGCACTTCTTGGTCGCTGGCCGAAAGTCCCCTGTAACGACTGGGATGAGTTTCAAGGCAGTCGTCTGCGAAGGGGGTCGCTGGCCATCTCGTAATGAAACTTCCGTTGGAGTTTCAGAAATGCGAGAGTCTGCCCAAGGTAGAGCGAGCTGCTATCTTCTCCAAATCTCCACCGTCCTTCTGGGCCGGTCAAAATGATTTCTCTGGCGGAACCACGAGCTAGCCAGTTCCTTTCGACCAAGATGTCCAGCTGTTGTGCCAATCACCTTGCCATTATCTTTGGTCTTTTTGGAAGAAGGAGCGGTGCAGTGCTAGCCGGAGGGCACCGAGGAGCCGCGCATGGCAATGCTCGGTGATCGCCTATCGCCGAGTCAGACTGGGGTCCTTTTTCGGCTGCAGCGAAGCTTCCACAGATGTTCAGGATAGCATTGGGCGTCGGTCTGGATCCAGGAGTCCAGGCCCAAGAATCGTACTGACCACCAAGTTAAACTGATACATGCTAAACTCTAAACTAGTTCTGGGCTCACATGGAGGACATTTCTTTTCCGAGAAATTCATCAGTAGAAGAATTAAATTATAATCCTGTCTTAAATACCATAAAAAGGCAAGATATTTCCCCCCAGAATTATGGCTCTTTAGCTTTCCAAATTTCTCTGTTCAGGGATAAATTAAACAAAATGAAATAATACCAGAATTTAATCTCAGAACAGATTAGTGCTTTGCCAGCAGTTTGTCCACAAATCGAGTGGTTTGGAATAATACAACACAAAACCTTTATTGGGAGCTACTTCTGAGTAGTTAACACCTATTAACAATTTTAGTACCCAACCTTAGCAACCTTTGCCTGCATTCTTTTTCTTGAGGACGTCCTTTGAACAGGAAAGTATTTGCGACTTTTGGCTGAGATCTGAATTATGTGAGCTTTGAAAGATGTTAACATCTCTGCAGTTTTTCTGAAGCATACTAGTTGTATGCAACACAGTTAAGGTGTTTTCTGCATTAAAGAGTTTTCTGGATCCCCACAATCAACTGAATAATAAACTACCCAAGTGTATAAAAATAAAATTCTAAACCTTTCCCCTCAGTCTAAAAGATACACATCTGTCAAGTTTTAGCATGCCGTCAGAATGCATCTGTTAGGATTTTAAAAGTCCTGGTTAGTTGTGTAGCATGAGCACAGTTTATGTAAATGCCTTCCTGACATGGAATAGGATTTGGGGGGGCAGTACGGCTGGAGAAATGTTCTGCATTCAGCACTTCGTTCCTAAACAATATTTAGGGCCCATAATTGATCTTGTGTTTTGAGTACAGCGAGTACATATCTCATACTTATTTATCCATCCATCTACAGTACATAGTTTTAAATTATGATAAAAATAATGGCAGAAAACGGCAGCAGATATTATAATACAGAGCTGAGCAGATCGGCTGGCTTCAATGGTCCGAATGGGTCCTGCAGAAAAAAAAAAAGGAGGGGCTAATTTATTGGAAGGAGTTATTACTGATTTTCTATCTAGAAAGGAAACTCGACCGGGAGGCTGAAGTTGCTTCAAGTTTTAACTTTCAAGTGGAAAAAATATTATCGAAGCTCGTTTTTCTGACAAAAAAGCAGCAGCCATTGAGAGCCCCAGACGGGTCTTTGCAAACACCCGGCTCCGATCCTGCTTGCTCCGACTGTCAGACAGAGAGCAAGGAACATTTTGTCCCGACCCTAAAGAAGCGCACTTGCCTCCTGCGCCCAGCGTGCGATCGCATTAGGAAGAAGGATCCTTAGAAGGCGCCCATCCTGGCCGCCCGCGAGTGGATTCAGTTCGGGAGTTGTTGGGAGGGAGAGAGGAGGAGGGCAAGCTGCCTCCTGCGCACTTCCAAGAGCTCAATAGCAGCTGTTAGGGGTGGGACCTTCCCCACCTGGGCACAGGTGATATCAACCGCAGGGAAACAACGGGCCTAATCCCAGTTAAGTACTCGGCGTCAAACCATGAAAAAGCGTGCCAGCACTTTTTGCTTGGGAGAAAGGAAGACTTAGAATTGCGGCTCAAACTTTCTAGCTGGGCTCCCAGGCCGCTGGAATTGGAGAAGCTGCCTGCTTTATCTTTGGGCGGGCCGAGTAAGTTCTTACTCGAAAGTAACGCTTGCAATACCGCTTGCACTGACTTCCAAGCAACCTGTTTCCATTTGGCTCCTCAGGTTTCCTAGGAGAAGGCAGCTCTTCTTCAGCTCAATAGCCCTCGCTTCTTCCAACGAAAAAGGGTCGGTTCTGTCTTGTTTTCCCGGAAAGGCCTAGATCTGGTTTATAGTTCGCGTGCAGACGACCCTCCGCTCCTCACATTCCAGTGAAAGGAGGCCAAGGGAACCAATAGGTCTCAAAGGCCCGGAGCTTTCACAGGGAGACCCCAAATCCCTCTCGGGGGGCAAATTTCCTTCCAAGCAACTGGGGAGGAGTGGCAGGTGAAATCTCTCTGCAGGCAAAGCCCAGGCGGGGAGGAAAGGAAACCCAGCCGCCCTTTTCCTTTCCTCCTCCGTGAGCTGCAAAAGCTGGGAAGTCAGCCGGTCGGAGCTCCCTACAAAGTGAAGAATCGACGGCCGCTCCTGCGTTCTCTCCTCGCGGGAATTTCGGAACGGAGGCAGGGAGGCCATTCACAGCGGCCTGCGCACTCTGGTAGTTCAGTCGGTCCGAAGCAGAAGCCCCCACACCCGTTTCTTTGGCAGCAGGTAGGAGCTTTGAATGGCTCATTATGGTTCCTCCTCTCCACCTGAAGGAGTATCTTCCCTCCGCCCCACGAGCTGGACCCGCGGAGCCATCTTCCCGCAGAAAACGCCCTCGCGAAAAAGGGGATAAACTTGGTTTGGGTTGCTCTGGTTTTCTACTCCCGCCCCGGCCCGCTGCCTTCTCCGGGACTCCTGCCTCATGCCCAGGCGGGTCCCCCTCGCCACACCCGGAGCTGGCCCCACGCCAAGCATCCCGGGCCGGCGGCTTCCCTCGCCTCAGCCTCTGAGCGGGGGGAAAGGCGCTACTGCTGCGGCTGCTCAGCCTGCCGGGTGGCCGCGCGCCGCCTCTCGACTCACTCTTGCTCTGGCGGGCCCCGAGACCTTCCCTCTGGCCGGCATCTCTGGCGCGGAGGCGAGAGCCTGGCTGGCGCGTCCCCCTCGTCTCTTTCCCGGCTTCCGGAGTTCTGCTCTCCCCGCCGGCCTGGTCTACGAGCGACCCCCGCGGCCTCTTTCCTGGCAGGACCTGGAGCGAGCGGGAAGAGGGCCGGGAGTCCGGCTGAGCAGCGTCCCTCCCGCCTGAGGTACCAAATGCTCAGCCTCCGGTATGAAAGGGTTGGGGCCTCGGCGGTGCCGCCAAGAAGCGCTGCTGCAATGGCCAAATCAGAGCATCTGGGGCCTTTGGTTCGAGTATGAGCGGACGCCCCGTCCCGGCTGCTTGGGAAACGCGGTCCCGGTCTTTCAAGGAGCCCCTCGCCCGCAGCGCCGGAATTCTGGGCCTCGAGAGCAGCCGAGAAGCGTCACTCCTCTTCCCCAGGCTCGTTGGGTCTGAAGTCATCCTCTGGCACGGAGCCCTTTAATCTCAGTGGGCCTTCGACGGAGGGGCTTCCTGAGATTAGAGCCTGGGTATATTTACCCGAGAGCAAAGTCCACCACGCTCCACAGAGCACCCTTGCAAAAGTGTACAGGACTATAGCCATGTCAGGAAAGAAAGAAATCTTAGTTCTGTGGGCTCCTTAGTGCTCTCTGAGCTTGATTCTTTTGTTGCAGAGGTTTCATTACCACAAGTAGTTAACATTAGTGCTAGAAGGGATGCTAGGTAACTAGTTGTGGTAATGAAACCTCTGCAACAACTAAGCTCAGAGAGCATGACTGGACAGTTCAATCCTGAGCTACAAATATTCTATTTCTTTGGTAAATCTTAAGTTAGTTTATTGGGAATGGAAATGAGTTGGCCAGTGTGAGATTTGCTGGCTTTGCATTTGAGGTGCAAAGAAGCTAAGATTTATTCATTTCTTGGCAAATGGAATAACACTGAACAGCTGAAGGATCAAGGCCAAGGTTGAGTTGGACCTTTCTCCTGGAAACTCTTTTCTAGCCCAGGCAATAGAAGAAGCTGGGAGCTGTGGCCTTGGCAAGTGGGGCTAAACAAAACAGGAAACGATTCTGGAACTAGGCTACTTGGCCATGGAGAAGAATGAAAGGTACTACCTGCTCCTCTCCTATTTCAATGGATCCTATTGCTGTATTTCTTTAAAATACGAGATGGCAGAAGCTCCTGATGGGAAAGCTTTCCTGAGATCCAAATATCTTATTCTCTTAGGCTTCAGAGGACCCTTGTCTTTCCATATAGTTTGCTAAACTCCTTCTTATTGACCTTCACCCCTTACAAAACCTCCCCCCACCACTCCTTTTGGGACTCAGGGCCACTCACAGGATAAGATCTCCATTCTAACCTCAGTCTTGTTGGATGTTCCTTTAGGGTTTTTTTGGGTGGGACTGAGGTCCCTGCTTGGATTACACATTCAGATACAGAAGAGTTCTGCCTTTTCCATTTTTTTGCCTCATCAGTGGACTAGAATTGGTTTGGTTAGACAATAGGAAAGGCTGATGCTGAAGAGGGGACACTGCACAGAAACCAAACTAGCCTGCCTCTCTATATCCCATCACTACAATAGTACAATCACATCACTTATATAGCTGCCCATGGTTTAACCTCTCCAGCTGCTGTGCCTTCCCCTTCTCTTTTCTCTGTGCAACCTTGTTCTGCCACAGTTCCGATGAAATATAGTCTATCTGGCAAATGAAAGCCAAATTTTGGGAGATTAATCAAATAACAAAACTAAAAATACAAAAAATAAGAACCTCGCAGTCTCAGCTCTTGCTTGTATTCCACAATATGAGAACTTTGAAGCTGTCCTTATTTTTGGAAAATACTTTTAAGAAACTGTAAATGTGTACACTTAAATTTTGCAGGAAGATTTCACACAAGCCAAGTAAGATGGTAGATCTTATTTTAGCTTTCCTTGCTTGCTTTGTAGAGCATTATCTTGAAAGTACGATTAGCAGAAGATCCAAATATATGTGAGACTTAAATGTAAGTGCAAGAAAGCAATTCCTTTTCTCCTTCCTTGTAATGGAAGCTAGCCTAGTCTATAATAAAACCTAGTCTAGATAAAGTAGACTAGGCTGCTTGTAGAAAGTAGATCTGTTCTTAGCACAGCATAACTGCCAACATATCACACCATTTTAAGGACATTGGGGGAACAGAATTTGTCAATTTGTGATAAAGTTATGCTTACGTCATCTTTTCAGATATGTATGCTGCAGAGAAGATAGGAGGAACAAAATAGAAATTGGCAGATTTCTGGAAATTTACAAGAGATTGCCATGGATTTCTATCTATAACAGATCTATGCAACTCTTGTTGTCTCCCCAATATATTGCTAAACTGAAATAATTTATTCAACACATTTGTGATTTAATGGGAACAAATGTCTATGGAAGTATTGTGAACATTCTTCAGTTCTGGTATTCTTATACTCAGAGTTCTTTTAATTCTAAACATACACATCCAACTCCAGTTGATGGACACTGGAGCCTATCCCAGTTGTGCAGCATCTGCAGTCCGCCTCATGAGGGATAAGAGAAGGTGATGGGTGCAGAGTAAGCAACACTAAGAAAAGACCAAGACCATGAGTATGCACATGGAAACATTAAATTCATTTCACTTATTTTCCCTTAAACTGTTTTGTGATGAAACCTCTTGTCCACTTGTATCTGTTCCTAAGACACTGGCATATTTGGAAAATTGGAAGCAGCTGCTGTCAGGCTGGAAAAGACAATTTCTAGAAAACATTTAGCATTGGCCTACAGTACTGTCTGTAATTCCTAGAAATTCATGAAGGCCTTTTCTCTATGAAGACTCTAGCAATGACCTTCCTTGGAGTGCAGATCAGGAGGACGTTATCTTCATCCAAAAACTGGCGATGTTTGTTTTTTTAAGAAGGAGAGAGAGAAATATCTGATTTGGAAGCTGTATTTTCCTCCCATAATTTGGTGGGATATTGGAATATCTGGGATCCAAGCACAGGATATCTTTGGCCTAGATCAAAAAATGGATTCTGACTCCCTTACCAAAGAATATATAGGTCTACAAGTTGTTCTTTCCTGGTATACATTTTTTCCTGAATGGGTAGCCTACCTGGAATTAATAATTTCCACAATTAATGAGAATCTGGTTGCAGGAAACAATACTTCATTAAGCTTAATACAGTACTTTGATAACTTGGCTGACTGTTCATATATAATTTTTAATAGGGCTATTTGTTAAGAAAATGAATATAAATTGGTGTTTGCATTGTGCATATTTAAATGCAGTGCTCTTATTTATACTTCCATTGATTTTTTCTTTCATACTACATTTTGATAGTTTCTATTTTAATTACTTATTTGAATATACTGTACATGCATGTTATAGTAATAACATTACATAATAATACCAGAGGTTGCTGAATGTTTTTTTAAAACAAAATACAACATAATGCAAACAAGTTCCACATTTATACTTCAATACAAATATTGTACATGAAGGACACTAGCACAAGCAGTTAAGACACTGGCACCAGCAGTTAAGACACTTGTCAGCTGGAAGGTTGGCAGCCCAAGTTTGAGACTCAAGAGCTGCCATGTAATGGGGTGAGGTCCCGTTGTCTGTCTAGCTCCTGCCAACCTAGAAGTTCAAAAGCATGTAAAAAATGCAAGTAGAAAAATAGGTACCACTGTTAGTGGGAAAGGTAACAGTGTCCATGAGCCTTGGCGTATAGACATGCTGGCCACATGACCATGAAACGTCTTTGGACTCACTGTCCCTTTAACAAGGAAACAGAGAAGAACACCGCCCCCTAGAATTGGCCATGAGTGATAGGGGAAACCTTCACATACACACACAATTTTGTACATGAAGGACACATGATATATATACACGGTGGCACAAGTGGTTATGATGCTGGGCTTGTCAGCTAGGTCGGCAGTGAGAATTCAAGACCCAGGCGCCGTGTAGCATGGTGAGCTCCCATTATTTGCTCCAGCTCTTGCCAACCTAGAGTTCTATGTAAGTAGATAAATAGGCACCGTCTAAATTGGTGGGAAGGTAAAGCGTTCCAGGAGCCTCAGCGTTGTGCATGCCAGCCACATGGCTCATGGAAGCATCTTTAGACAACGCTGGTTCTTCGGCTATGAAATGAGCACTGCACCTTAAGAGTCAGGCACAACTTAAAGGGGAAAATTTATCTTTTACCACACGCACAGACACAGAGTAACTTGTTGCATTCATGGCAGTTTATGGACAAATGAGGATTACTAACAGATTAGCCAAACTGTAGGAAATTAACACATCAACTTGTTTTGATCTTCTTGTAAATATGTTCTTTAGGGGAAATTTATATTTATTTCTGTATTTATTAATTAAATTTGTCTGCTGCCCCACTTGCTACAAGATTCATCTTATGCCAGATGAAATTTTTTTTTCAATCCAGAACATAATTAAATCATTTATAAGATAAAGGTGTTGATAACTTTAAGAAGAACACGCAGAGTTAGTACTATGTGAAATATAAGAACTGACTAAAAAGATTTTATCCTTAAGAAATAGGAAGTATGATTACAAATCTATGTATACTTACCCAAGAGTAAGTGGAACTTTCTATGTAAACATGTACAATATTGAATTATAAATACATTGGATTCAAGAGAAGATTCATTCTGAGGCTGTTGTACTAAAACTCTGTATTGACACCCTGGAATATTACCTCAAACCATCTATTGTGATATAAATACCAAGTTTGTTTTATTGGACAAACATCCTGACTGAAGCTGTCACATTTTCTGCTATAAAATAAAACAATAATAAAGGTTCTCAACTATGATTTTAAATTCAAGATATCAGGATTTGTAGTACTGAAGAATGAATCATCATCATCATTATGATGTCCTTATCCATTTGACTTGATAATAAATATTTCTAGGCAGAGGCAATATTTTCCATGACTAGTCTGCATTATAGATGGAAGGATAATTCCTGTAAATAACTCCTATATATTTATTTCATCATACAGTACTTTTTTGAATATTTACATTTGTGCATCAATGAAAGGTATAATACTAGAAACTCTTTTTGACCCTATTGTCTATCAAAGATTGCAGTAAAATAATAATTATGTTTTAAAATATTGATGTTAAATCTCCTCCCATATCAGAGCCAAAAATTAGTTCTTGACACTTCTAGGAAGAATATCACTGCAGAGTGCATATGCAGAGTTTAGAAACCAAATAATTTATATCAAACTATTTGTATGTAAATGTTACATATATTACTGTAATTCAAAATATTATGAGAGTTACATTGGAGTAAATATTATAGTGACTAGGAAGATGTGGTTGAGATAGCAAACCATATATTTAAGAAAATAGGAGTAAAAAATTTCATCACTTTAAGTGTAATATACCATCAATATCTAGGATGTAATGATCATTTGGTTACATTGTACAACTTCAATGGCACTCTGTATCAAGAGTTCTAATGACTGTGCTGCAATTTGTTTTTAAAACAGTACCAGTAATAAAAAAATAATATATTGATGTCACTGTTAAAATCAATAATCTAATTGAAAACAACAAGGACTGTTCAGTTATCTAAACTGGTAAAAAATAAAAGCAATTTCAGTCATTATTGCAGTGGTGATGGACATAGTCCAATGTGGATACCATGCCTTAACCAATGAGATTTCTTTTATAGACTTATAGTGAATGCCAATTGCCCCATTTTGTCCTTCCTCTCAATGGTTACTGTGTGGCTGCACATATGTTGATTCTGTGATTGAGAATGGACTCCACCAATTTTGGTAGATAGTTGCTTTATAAAGTACAGTATGGATGGTGATGGTTAAATACATTTTAAGTGAAGTGCAATTGCAATGGAATTTACACACTAATGAAATGTATAAAAATTACAAAATAAGCAGCAATCTCAAGATTATTTAGGCCCATAAAAGTAATAAATTTTTGAAGACTTAAGATTTCATATAGTCAATGCCACAAATACTCATGAATTACATGTATTTGAGAAAATGATATACAGTATTCTAGTACACATTGAAGTTTATTTTTAAAGAACCAAAATGAATATCATATGGGAAACCTGTTGATCATATTATTTATTCTAAAATTTGGTTTTACTCCCCATTCATCTTCAGGGAACTATAGAATGTCTAAGCATCATAAAGAGATGCTATGACATTTTGTACCTGGGATAGCAGTTAAGGTATGTCATCATATGGAGAATAGATTTCTTTTAAAAACAGCTTTGTAAAATGATACGCATAATTAAATCTGGTTCATCAGTTTATATACTTATGAGCTTATGATAGAAAAGTGACTTTCTTTAAAAGGATGTGCTGGTTTCCCTTTAGTTCATACAAATTAGCATTTTGCTCATTTCAGAACTATACTCTTACTAGTATAGTTCTAGTGCATTCACTAGGCATTGTGATCACTTTTTTCTTTTAGTTTAGAAGTTTTTTAGATCTTATTACTGATGAGGTTTCAGACTTTCAAACTAATAAACTTTGGAATCCATTTATCATCATATCTACAGTCATTTTAAAATAGTTATGAATCTGTCTATCTGTGGCTTATTAATTCCTAGAAATGAAAAAACAACTGTAGATTCTTGTGACATGGAAAGAAGCCTGTTAACCAGATAACTGACTAGGTTTCCATGAAAAATGCAAAAACAATAACTGTTACTAAACAAAGAAAGCAAACATTGTTCAGATCTTTTTTCTTAATGCACATATTCTAAAATTATGATACAGAAGAAACAAAATTAAACCCAAGCTATGTTCTCAGAGCTTAAGCAATTTTTCTTCCCTTGATTTTAATATGTTTATTGTTCATCTGAATACGAATATAATTTTAGAAGTTTAATTTTAATTAAATATAACAATTATTGTAAGATTTCATCCTGCACAAATGGAATCTCTGCACATTTTTGTGTTGCAGATAAATATTTTAACAATAAACAGTAAGATTCAATCCAATATATTCATCTATTTAAATATTCAAATCCAACTTTTCTGAAGTCAACCCAACTGAATTATTCTATTTTAAATGCTTCTACACACTAAAATTTGGAGTTTAACAGAGTATTCTGAAGAAGCTACTTAAAATGTAAAAAGGTGTGCTTTCTAAATATGCATTAATATTGCAGTTCTATATATAAAGTCAAAATACGTGCAATAAGAACAGAAATAAAAAATCTGTCCCATATACTGATGAAGGTAATAAATTTGTATTTTTGTAAAAATTTTTCTCCTATTTTCCCCTTGGTGTCAATATGATTATTTCCCCTCAAACATTTATTTAATTAAGAATCGTGGGCACTAAGATAAACTTCTACACCTATTAAATAGTATCTAACTACTAAAAAGGAAAGCAGGAAGTATACAATTGCTTGTTCAAACTGGATCCTTTTAGAGGCTTGCCTCTGTTTCCAAATTTAACATAAATGAAGTAGCTTTTATCAAAAGATCTAGTCAGCAGCTTATTGAAATCAGTTCATTTATACAAGGAAACTGATTCTGTATTCCTTGCACATCTGACATTTTCATTAACTGGAAGAGGTGGTAACTCAGACTCTCATGAATGCTCTTTCCATGAATATTTATGATCTAGGTATGCACAACTTCTAGATATGCTGCACATTTGACATTTATCCAAATATTAGTCTTTTGTTTAAAAAACAAAATTCTAGCCATTAGGATGATTCTGCCAAGAAAATTATCTCTATTTTCTCTACCAAGAAAATTATCTATGATCAAATCACAATTGCTCCCTTCCTAAAAATGTTTACCTAAGAGTGACTCACAGTAAAATCACTGGGACTTCCTTCTGAATAGTCCTGTATGGAACGCCTGTGAACTAGATTTCCGTTAATCACATTAAAAACATTTCCTTTCCCAAAGCAATACTTGGATCCTCTTTTTTAAAAAAATCTCAGCCTCTTTCTCATGCGCGCGCGCGCGCACACACTTGTGTAAGAAACTCCACCAGCTACTCTGACCCTCGCCGATTCCGGGGTCTTTGACCTGTCTGGAATTACACACTTTATAAACGTTCTAGCTCCCGCTCATTGGCTGTTTGAAAATGAATATGCAAATAGCTCCTTCGCCGCCGCCTCTTCTCCTCCTTTCGGTGTTTCGAGCAGCCGCCAGGCGGAAACGAAGAGCCGCACTTCCCACGGGTGCCGAGGGAGAGGGGGCGGGACCAACGAAAGCGGTTGGTGGTTAGGCAAAGCCGCTGCTGAGGTTCTGGCCAATCGCGACGAGATGGAACGAGGCCAAAAACGCAACTTAGCCTTAACACCGCCAGCTCATTCCGAGGAGCCAGACGCGCGGTGGGGGAGGGGGGAAGAGGCTGAGGAGGGAGAAAGAGGCGGCAGCGCGCTCACACTCTGTCGCGCTCGCTCGCTCTCTCTCGCTCTCACACACACACAAACACGCACGCGCACACACACACACACACACACACACACACACACAGAGAGAGAGAGAGAGAGAGAGAGAGAGGGGGGGGGGG